>CAXFYD010000272.1:0-19314 GCA_964006365.1 Trididemnum miniatum | reverse complement strand
ATAATTCAGGGAGAATAAACGAGAGAATCGAAAAAAAAAAAGAAAAAAGCGTGCCGTGTGCAAAAATTAACAAGCGGCAAGCGCACCCTGTCTAATAATAACTGTCTGAAATTGAACGGCAATACAGGCTCATAAAAGCGATTAAGCATGCACGCTACTAAAAATGGGATGAAACGTCTAAAAAAAATAATATTGCTACATTTTCCCCAACGAAATCAACATTTCCAAAATGTTCATCCTAAAAGATATGAATTTACTTTTCACCTGATGTATTGTTAATCTGGAGCAAATTACTGCAAACACCATCACAATTACTTTTTTACATGAATATTGTCAAGTTGATGGCAAAAAATAGCAAACACATTCAGTAAACCTAACTTTTAGTCCACAAATTCTCAAAACTTTCCTTGCTTTTTGTCAAAACGGCAAAACGTGGGATCCAATCAAAGTAATATCGCTACGTTTTCCAACATAAAACTTACAAACTTTCAATGGTCATTGCAAAGAGTATGAAATTACCTTTCACATGAATGTTGTCAAGTTGATGGCAAAACAACACAAACATCATCAGAACGACTTTGAACTTGACTGAAAATCGAAAAAAATTAATGCTTTTTTGCCAAAACGGCAAAAGTTGGGGTCCAAGCAAAGCGCAAATGCGACGTTTTCCGACATAAAACTCACAAACTTTCAATCATCATTGCAAAGAGTATAAAATTTTCTTTCACCTGAATATTGTCAAGTTGATGGCAAAACAACACAAAGACCATCAGAACGATTTTGAACTTGACCAAAAAACGAAAAGAAATTAATGCTTTTTTGCTAAAACGGCAAAAGTTGGAGTCCAATCAAAGTACTATTACGACGTTTTCTCCCACGAAATTGCTATTCCTTTAAGACTCATTCCGAAGAGTATGAAATTACCTTTCACATGATCATTATTGTCAAGTGTGTGGCGAACTACTACAAACACCATCAGAACGACTTTGAACTTGGCCGAAAAACCAAAAAAAGTTTTTGTGTTTTCTGCTGAAACGTCAAAAACTGGGGTCCAATCAAAGTAATAATGCGACGTTTTCCGACTCAAAACTCACAAACTTTCAATCGTCACTGCAATGAGTATTAAATTACCTTTCACATAAATATTGTCAAGTTGATGGCAAAACAACACAAACACCATCAGAACGACTTTGAACTTGACTGAAAAGTATAAGTAGGCCTAATGCTTTTTTGCTAAAACGGCAAAAGTTGGGGTCCAACCAAAGTACTATTGTGACGTTTTCCGACAATGCGATTAGGCCTTATAAGATTGGGGACTTAGTATACGTACTGACACCTAAGGGTAGCCGTGGGAAGTTAGGTGAAGTTTGGTGTGGGGCCTGTGGGCCCTGGAAAGTTGTGAGCCGCACTGGAGTGATATATACTCTTGAATGGGTTCAACCTGGAAAGAAGAAAAGAAATCGTCGGTACCATTTTAATTTGTTAAAATTTTGTTTACCCCGTTCTGAAAATCGATGGAATCTGTACTGGTTGTAGGATTGCACGGAGTGTGTATTGTGACTCCGCTTCGAGTCGGTTGGCAACCATCCAGTAATGTTGTACCATTGACTTCTTACTATAATAGACTCACAATTACGATTTTGCGCTAGCATTTCACGCTTGCTTGAACAGCCTCTAAGCGCGTCGTATCAACCGTGTGCAGCGGGAGATTGCAGTAGCCAGACAGCTAGCTCAATCACCTTTGTGGCTTTATCTGAATTTTGGCTCATGTATCCATATATCCAGCTCATTGTTTTTTAAGCTTTGGCTTGTGAAACTATTAACAGAGTTGGGCATTTATCGCGATACTTTATCGGCGATACTTTATCGGCGATACTTATCGGAGATAATTTTTTACCGATTATCGTTATCGTTCAAAATAATTTGGATTTATCGATTACCGATATCGCTTTCGTAATATATTTTGTTATCGCCGATAAATTATCGCGATAAACGTTTCTTTATGCATACAGTGTTCAAAGTTAGGGAGTTGGCGCTATGGCAAAATGCACGGTGTCGATAAAGTCTTGTTGCAATTTAAAAAACTTCTTTTTGCTTAGTTTAATCCCACGGCAGAGTCCGTGAACTGCTCTCTTTTCTTGAAAAATTCAGAAAAACACTTTTGTGATTTGCCTTACAAGAAAAAAACACTTCGTCAAACACATTGAAAATTTACCGCAACATTTATCGGAAAATTTTATCGGCGATAATTCATCGATTACCGATATCACTTGAAGAAATTGAGATTTATCGATTATCGGTATCGCCCAGAGCATTTTTGAAATTATCGATTATCGCTATCGCTTTAGTACAGAAAGGTTTATCGTGCCCATCACTGACTATTAAGCAATTTTGAAAGACCGCCAATTGAATTTATAACGTAGAACATAGCTTCGTACACTATTGCAGAAGCAGATTTTGCAAGACCGCGCGACAATTGTGGAAGACCATTTCGGTTTCTTAAAACGCCTTAAAAAAAAAAACACGAGCTGCTTTTTCTCTCCATCCAACCAATGACAATGACATACATTACCAGATACCAGGAGATCTCTTCAAGTCGAAAGATTTCCTGAGAAGAGTGTTTCTCCGCTCTGCATCGATATCGAGCTAGACTACAGTGGGCAGTGCTCACACTGTGAGCAGTGCTCACTGCAGTCTCACTGTAGACTACAGTGAGCAGTGCTCACTGTAATCGCCGTTGTGCGAAGCTGGATGCGTATGCTCTTGTTTTTTATATAATAACAATAACTGTAGTTTCAGTGTGATTCTGGTAACTTGCTCAAAACCAGTGTTGCGCAGGATAAACCTTTCTGTACTGAAGCGATAACGAGAATCGATAATTTTAAAAAAGCCATGGGCGATAACGATGATCGATAAATCTCAATTTCTTGAAGCGATATCGGTAATCAATAAACTATCGCCGATAAATTTTTCCGATAAATGTTGCGGTAAATTTTCATGTGTTTGACGAAGTTTGTTTTTTTATAAGTCAAATTGCAAAAATGTTTTTCTAGATATTTCAAGAAAAGAGAGCGGCTCACGGATTCTGCCGTAGAGATGGCATGGGCCGCTAAGAGACCAGTCAAAAGCCGTTAATCGGTATTTTTAAAAGCCCGCCAACGGCCCAATTTTATCTTTTGTTTCTAATTGGACCACTGACGATCCGCTACCAATTTTTGAACTCCCTTTCAACCATCAGTTTTTTAAATGTGGCTGAAGGTTCATAAAAGAGTAGGCTTTGGGCGGACCAAGCTTTGTTTTGGGTATGATTTGCTGAGTCGAAATCATTGCTATTGGGCAGGAGGTTCTGGGCCATGAGCGGTCCGGGCTGCAAAAAAGTCAGCCCGTGCAATCTCTACTCTGCCGTGGCATTAAACAAAACGAAGAGCAATTTTTTATATTGCAAGAAGAATTTATGGACACCGTGTATTTTGCCATAACGCTAACTCACTAATTTTGAACACTGTGTGCATAAAGAATTGTTTATCGCTATAATTTATCGGCGATAACAAAATACATTTCAAAAGCTATATCGGTAATCGATAAATCAAAAGTATTTTGAGCGATAATCGATATTAAATTATCGCCGAAAAATTATCTCGAAAAAATATGCCCATCTCTGCTCGCGACAACTGGTATTGCATAATTAGGCCTAAAGTTGACCAAACTTTTTATGTATGATAGTCCATAAATTAAGCAACTTGTGAAAGATAAGTTAAGCAATTTGTGACCATAAGTTAAACAACTTGTGAACAAGAAATTAGATTTTCTAAAATTACATGATGTGCATAAATTAGAACTTGCTAAATTCATGCATAAGCTTTTCAAAACAAGCTACCTAATTCATGCAATTATGATTTTTCAACGATTGAAAGAACTCATGATTATGAAACCAGGAGACTAAGCAGATCTAATAATTTTTTACCTCGAGTTTCTGAATCTACTGGGCAAAAGAAGGTTAAATTCCGGGGTGTTAAACTGTGAAACGAAATTAGCGAAAACTTAAAAAATATACCCTTCAATTCGTTTGAAAAGCAGTTTAAAGAAAATTTGATAAGAGAGTGCTGACTATATTGTTAACGCTGATCAACATTGTTTGTACTGTGCGCTATGTTTATATATGTGCAAATTATTTTACAGCTATTAGTATGTGTTAATGCTTTGTGTCTTTAAACAAGGGGCATCTCGACTAGAAAACCTTAGGGTTATTCGATGCTCCTTGTTTCGTTCCGAATGTAAGGATTTGTTTTTTGTGCGTTGCTTTGTGGAAAGAAAAAATAAACTACTACCACTACTAGTAGTAACCCGATTTGTTTCAACTTTAGGCGAGTTCTTGTGGTAAGTAGTGACGGAGTTTTCGAGACAAATCTCGGGTCTCGAAACACAATTTTCAAAGTCTCGTCTCGGTCTTAACTACAAGTCTAGATCTAGAGTCACGTAAAATTATAGTCTTGAAATGCGAGAAGTCTGTGGAGATTCAAAATTTTAGATTGTGTAGGACTAAAAAAATTTTGAATTTATTGGATGTGAGCATTGCAGTGCAACGCAAAAATTAAAACATTGTCGGAGACATCTGACAACATTGCCATGCGCTCTCTACCATGTAAAAACCCATCAAAAAAAAATTTAAGAAAATCGGGCAAATTTTCATGCTCGCACTAGTTACGTTTTTATATGGAGGGGTTCGGACTTCCCAAAAATACAAATTTTTACATATTTCATGTTCTAAATGTGTTACAAAGATGAGTGATGCTTCAAAAGTTTCAGAATTTTTGAGACAGTAACTGTTGTATTCTTTACCACATTAATAACTCGTGGCAAATTGAGTGGATTTTAAGAAAAGTCCGAAAAATAAAGATTTTTGATTTGGTATCTCATTCCGTCAGCTTTCCAGTGATTTTTTTATTTGCTAAGAAAATCTGCTGTGGTACACTACAGATGAGATTGCAGACTCAGAGTAATGAATTTTTTCCTACCAACATCTGTCTTTGAAACTTATTTTAAAAACATCTAAGAGTACCGGTAACAATAAGAGTCAGCGAAGATTTAAATCGCATGAAGTATGAACCAAAAATCAAATCTTCATTATATTCGCGTTATTACGCCGAAGCGTGAAACGAGTGGTGAGCCCCATCTCTGCGGCTTAGCGCCAGAGCAACACCCTCTGAAAAACGTCGCAGCGGTGGCTAACCGTTGGCGGCACTGTGTCCATTTGATCGGCCCGGGAACTGATCCCCAAACATGAGCGACGAAATCGGGAGGACGCGAAGATTTTCTGGAGTGATTGAAAGAAGCTTTTTAGGCGAAAAAGACCATGAAAGTTGTTAGGTTTTAACATACGAATAAATTTTCTTATAAGTTTTGGTCTCAAAAATTTTTTCAAGTCTCGGTCTTGGTTCCGAACATTAGGACTTAACTCCATCACTTATTTTAAAAACAGCCCAGCAACAGCAGGTCTGCTGATCAACACCTGCAGATGCAGCAGTTAAATCATTGAAAATAACCAGCAGAAATTTACAGCGCAAGAAGTTGAGAGACTGTTTGGTCATGCGGAACGACCTAATCGAACTAAATTGAGCAAGTTTGTAAATATGTTCGTAATCACAACATGTTAGCGTAAAAAAAGTTATTCAAACTGGAAATACTTTAAAGTTAACCACGTACACCAATTTTCACGCAAAACTAAACAGCGATTGTAGCGCAATAAACAACAAATAGTTCAAGCGGATTAATATTGGTTATTCGCGGAGTATTACTAATGTGTCTCTCTATGAGAAGCAGTGTTGCCAATTTAGCATTTTTATGCTAGATTTAGCATATTTTGCTGTTGCCTAGCATATTTTTTTTTCAACTAGCATCTAGCATATTTTTTAGCATTTTTTTAATTTACTCTAGCAATTTTTGTGATTGATGTTTTTACATCCTCAACTTTAACAAAAAAAAACAAATGATGAAAATGAAATTGCTACGGCCGAGGTTCGGGCAGCTTTGTTTATAGCAGAGCATTGCTCCATTTTGACATGTGACCATCTCACTGATTTTTGTAAAGCTGCCTTTCCTAATAGCAAAATTGCAACGGGGATGAAGCTACGTCGAACAAAATGTTCTGCTTTGCTGAAGAATGTGTTGAAACCTCATTTTTTAGATGATCTCAAACAAGATATTGGCGACGAAAAGTCCAGTTTATTATTGGACGAATCAACCGATTTTCCAAAGTGTGCATTATTCTACTGTATGTTATTAGTTTTCGGTGTTGCATTTTATTATTGTACACGAGCCAAAATTTCTTAAGGTTACAGTATGTTACAAGTGTATTCACTTCAGTATGTCATATGTGCTTGATTCGCTACCAAAATTTACACCGGTATAGTTTGCTTTTTCGTTTGCTTATTGTGCTTCATTCTGCTTTGCTAGGTTGTTGTACTTTTTCTTTTATTCAAGTGCTTTTTGTGTATTTTAGACTTGCCGGCTGTTATCAGGATCAGTAGTAAGTTTTTGTCGAATGAAGCAACAGTAAGTTGTCGAATTACCTAATGATAAAACAAATTATAAGGGTGATTATACTGTTCTTTTGGGTAAAAGGCAGCATATTTCTTACATTGCAGTAGTAATATTGTCTCTAAAATTTAGCATATTTTTTAGCATGTTTTAAATAAAATCTAGCATATTTTAGCACTTTTTCAGAATGCATCTAGCATTTTTGTTACTTAGAATTTTGGCAACACTGATGAGAAGTCACTGGTTGTACCATGTGCTTTTTATTAAGTCTGCGAAGTGGTTACGTTGGTAGAGATCCCAGGAAGTGTAAAGTTTAGTGTTGTGTACTGTTACTTATAGTTAGTAGCTGAGTACTGTAGTATGTGAAAATTATGTTGTACTTGAGGCTACAGTCTAAGTGATGAGATGTGTTACTGTTGGCCTAGCCTAGTTTGCTAGTAGTGAGTGTGCTAGCAATCAGTGAAATGTGTTTTCTAATGATTCTATTTGAATAAGGTTGTTTAGGGCCAGGCTGAACCTGGTTTAGGACAAAGTTGATAAAGGTGTAATTGTGTATAAGTAACATTGGTTAGTACTGTGGGAAAAAACAAAAAGAACAGACCAAGAAGAAATACCCCTAGACAACGAGGCCAACAAGCAAACAACAGAGGAGTAAAGTCGTATCAAGGTTAAAGGTATATAACCAATTACCCGGAGCATTTGAACCCGGGATAACAACCCGTTACATTTTGGGGGCTCGTCCGGCTCCGGGTTCCAAGTTTTACTCAACTGTCTTCTCTTGATCAACTGGTTGGTTTTTATTTTGCCTAGTCTACGTAGTTTATACCGGCTCCCTAGTCTATAAATAAGGAAACAAAAACCCCAAAAATTCAATAATTGGAACTGCTGGTGGACTACGTTACGCATTGACATTTGATGTTTTTGAATTTGAATTTTTCTGCGACGTTTTTGAATATTTGAAGTTTTTAATTACATTTGTTTTTTTTAGTGTGTTTATTAGGATTTTTTTTGTGTGCGTTAAGTTTTGCATGCTTCAGGCTTACATTAGATCTGCAGGGTTGTTTTTGCTTTTTACTGTGTTTTGGATAAGGCTTTTATACCACCACTATAATTCTGGCAGAATAAACGAGAGAATCGAAAAAAAAAGAAAAAAAGCGTGTCGTGTGCAAAACTAACGAGCGGCAAGCGCAAACGTGCCGTATGCAAAAATAAAAAACGGCAAGCGCATCCTGTCTATTAATAACTGTCTGAATTTGAACCGCAGTACAGGCTCAATTAAGCATGCACAAGCAGCAAGCGCATCCAGTCTAAAAATAACTGTCTAAACTTGAAACGCAATACAGGCTCATTAAAGCGATTAAGCATGCACGCTACTAAAAATAAGATGAAACGTCCAAAAATAATAATATTGTTACATATTCCCCAACGAAATCAACATTTCCAAAAAAATCATCCTGAAAAACATGAAATCACTTTTCACCTCATGCATTGTTAAATCTAGAGCAAATTACCTTTCACATGAATGTTGTCAAGTTGATGGCAAAACAACACAAACACCATCAGAACGACTTTGAACTTGACTGAAAAATCGAAAAAAATTATGTTTTTTTGGTAAAACGGCAAAAGTTGGGGTCCAATCAAAGTACTTTTGTGACGTTTTCCGACAAAAAACTTACGAACTTTCAATCATCATTGCAAAGAGTATGAAATTACCTTTCACATGAATATTGTCAAGTTGATGGCAAAACAACACAAACACCATCAGAACGATTTTGAATACGACCGAAAAACGAAAAAAAAATTATGTTTTTTTGCTAAAACGGCAAAAGTTGGGGTCCAATCAAAGTACTTTTGCGACGTTTTCCCCCACAATACTGCCACTACTTTAATACTCATTGCAAACAGTATGAAATTACCTTTCACATGATCATTGTCAAGTGTGTGGCAAACTGCTACAAACACCATCAGAACGACTTTGAACTTGGCCGAAAAACCAAAAAAAGTTTTTGTGATTTTTGCTGAAACGTCAAAAACCGGGGTCCAATCAAAGTAATATTGCGACGTTTTCCGACATAAAACTCACGAACTTTCAATCGTCATTGCAAAGACTATGAAATTACCTTTCACATGATCATTGTCAAGTGTGTGGCAAAACAACACAAACACCATCAGAACGACTTTGAACTTGACTGAAAAATCAAAAAAAAATAATGTTTTTTTGCTAAAACGGCAAAAGTTGGGCTCCAATCTAAGTGCTTTTGTGACGTTTTCCGACAAAAAACTTACAAACTTTCAATCATCATTGCAAAATGTATGAAATTACCTTACACATGAATATTGTCAAGTTGATGGCAAAACAACACAAACACCATCAGAACGATTTTGAACATGACCGAAAAACGAAAAATAATAATGTTTTTTTGCTAAAACGGCAAAAGTTGGGGTCCAATCAAAGTAATAATACGACGTTTTCCCCCACGAAATTACCATTACTTTAATACTCATTGCAAACAGTATGAAATTACCTTTCACATGATCATTGTCAAGTGTGTGGCAAACTGCTACAAACACCATCAGAACGACTTTGAACTTGGCCGAAAAACCAAAAAAAGTTTTTGTGATTTTTGCTGAAACGTCAAAAACCGGGGTCCAATCAAAGTAATATTGCGACGTTTTCCGACATAAAACTCACGAACTTTCAATCGTCATTGCAAAATGTATGAAATTACCTTTCACATGAATATTATCAAGTTGATGGCAAAACAACACAAACACCATCCGAACGATTTTGAACTTGACTGAAAAATCGAAAAAAAAATAATGTTTTTTTGCTAAAACGGCAAAAGTTGGGGTCCAATCAAAGTACTTTTGTGACGTTTTCCGACAAAAAACTCACGAACTTTCAATCGTCATTGCAAAGAGTATGAAATTACCTTTCACATGAATATTGTCAAGTTGATGGCAAAACAACACAAACACCATCAGAACGATTTTGAATACGACCGAAAAACGAAAAATAATAATGTTTTTTTGCTAAAACGGCAAAAGTTGGGGTCCAATCAAAGTAATAATACGACGTTTTCCCCCACGAAATTACCATTACTTTAATACTCATTGCAAACAGTATGAAATTACCTTTCACATGATCATTGTCAAGTGCGTGGCAAACTGCTACAAACACCATCAGAACGACTTTGAACATGACCAAAAAACGAAAAAAAAATTATGTTTTTTTGCTAAAACGGCAAAAGTTGGGGTCCAATCAAAGTACTTTTGCGACGTTTTCCCCCACTATAATGCCATTACTTTAATACTCATTGCAAACAGTATGAAATTACCTTTCACATGATCATTGTCAAGTGTGTGGCAAACTGCTACAAACACCATCAGAACGACTTTGAACTTGGCCGAAAAACCAAAAAAAGTTTTTGTGTTTTTTGCTGAAACGTCAAAAACCGGGGTCCAATCAAAGTAATATTGCGACGTTTTCCGACAAAAAACTCACGAACTTTCAATCGTCATTGCAAAATGTATGAAATTACCTTTCACATGATCATTGTCAAGTTGATGGCAAAACAACACAAACACCATCAGAACGATTTTGAACTTGACTGAAAAATCGAAAAAAAATTATGTTTTTTTGCTAAAACGGAAAAAGTTGGGGTCCAATCAAAGTACTTTTGTGACGTTTTCCCACAAAAAACTTACGAACTTTCAATCGTCATTGCAAAGAGTATGAAATTACCTTTCACATGAATATTGTCAAGTTGATGGCAAAACAACACAAACACCATCAGAACGATTTTGAATACGACCGAAAAACGAAAAATAAAATTGATTTTTTGCTAAAACGGCAAAAGTTGGGGTCCAATCAAAGTAATAATACGACGTTTTCCCCCACGAAATTACCATTACTTTAATACTCATTGCAAACAGTATGAAATTACCTTTCACATGATCATTGTCAAGTGCGTGGCAAACTGCTACAAACACCATCAGAACGACTTTGAACATGACCAAAAAACGAAAAAAAAATTATGTTTTTTTGCTAAAACGGCAAAAGTTGGGGTCCAATCAAAGTACTTTTGCGACGTTTTCCCCCACTATAATGCCATTACTTTAATACTCATTGCAAACAGTATGAAATTACCTTTCACATGATCATTGTCAAGTGTGTGGCAAACTGCTACAAACACCATCAGAACGACTTTGAACTTGGCCGAAAAACCAAAAAAAGTTTTTGTGATTTTTGCTGAAACGTCAAAAACCGGGGTCCAATCAAAGTAATATTGCGACGTTTTCCGACATAAAACTCACGAACTTTCAATCGTCATTGCAAAATGTATGAAATTACCTTTCACATGAATATTGTCAAGTTGATGGCAAAACAACACAAACACCATCAGCACGACTTTGAACTTGACTGAAAAATCAAAAAAAAAATAATGTTTTTTTGCTAAAACGGCAAAAGTTGGGGTCCAATCAAAGTACTTTTGTGACGTTTTCCGACAAAAAACTCACGAACTTTCAATCATCATTGCAAAATGTATGAAATTACCTTTCACATGAATATTGTCAAGTTGATGGCAAAACAACACAAACACCATCAGAGCGATTTTGAACATGACCGAAAAACGAAAAATAATAATGTTTTTTTGCTAAAACGGCAAACGTTGGGGTCCAATCAAAGTAATAATACGACGTTTTCCCCCACGAAATTACCATTACTTTAATACTCATTGCAAACAGTATGAAATTACCTTTCACATGATCATTGTCAAGTGTGTGGCAAACTGCTACAAACACCATCAGAACGACTTTGAACTTGGCCGAAACACCAAAAAAAATTTTTGTGATTTTTGCTGAAACGTCAAAAACCGGGGTCCAATCAAAGTAATATTGCGACGTTTTCCGACAAAAAACTCACGAACTTTCAATCGTCATTGCAAAGAGTATGAAATTACCTTTCACATGAATATTGTCAAGTTGATGGCAAAACAACACAAACACCATCAGAACGATTTTGAATACGACCGAAAAACGAAAAATAAAATTGATTTTTTGCTAAAACGGCAAAAGTTGGGGTCCAATCAAAGTAATAATACGACGTTTTCCCCCACGAAATTACCATTACTTTAATACTCATTGCAAACAGTATGAAATTACCTTTCACATGATCATTGTCAAGTGCGTGGCAAACTGCTACAAACACCATCAGAACGACTTTGAACATGACCAAAAAACGAAAAAAAAATTATGTTTTTTTGCTAAAACGGCAAAAGTTGGGGTCCAATCAAAGTACTTTTGCGACGTTTTCCCCCACTATAATGCCATTACTTTAATACTCATTGCAAACAGTATGAAATTACCTTTCACATGATCATTGTCAAGTGTGTGGCAAACTGCTACAAACACCATCAGAACGACTTTCAACTTGGCCGAAAAACCAAAAAAAGTTTTTGTGATTTTTGCTGAAACGTCAAAAACCGGGGTCCAATCAAAGTAATATTGCGACGTTTTCCGACATAAAACTCACGAACTTTCAATCGTCATTGCAAAGTGTATGAAATTACCTTTCACATGATTATTGTCAAGTTGATGGCAAAACAACACAAACACCATCAGAACGATTTTGAACTTGACTGAAAAATCGAAAAAAAATAATGTTTTTTTGCTAAAACGGCAAAAGTTGGGGTTCAATCAAAGTAGTTTTGTGACGTTTTCCGACAAAAAACTCACGAACTTTCAATCATCATTGCAAAGAGTATGAAATTACCTTTCACATGAATATTGTCAAGTTGATGGCAAAACAACACAAACACCATCAGAACGATTTTGAATACGACCGAAAAACGAAAAAAAAGTAATGTTTTTTTGCTAAAGCAGCAAAAGTTGGGGTCCAATCAAAGTAATAATACGACGTTTTCCCCCACGAAATTACCATTACTTTAATACTCATTGCAAACAGTATGAAATTACCTTTCACATGATCATTGTCAAGTGTGTGGCAAACTGCTACAAACACCATCAGAACGACTTTCAACTTGGCCGAAAAACCAAAAAAAGTTTTTGTGATTTTTGCTGAAACGTCAAAAACCGGGGTCCAATCAAAGTAATATTGCGACGTTTTCCGACATAAATCTCACGAACTTTCAATCGTCATTGCAAACAGTATGAAATTACCTTTCACATGAATATTGTCAAGTTGATGGCAAAACAACACAAACACCATCAGAACGACTTTGAACTTGACTGAAAAATCGAAAAAAAAATAATGTTTTTTTGCTAAAACGACAAAAGTTGGGGTCCAATCAAAGTACTTTTGTGACGTTTTCCGACAAAAAACTCACGAACTTTTAATCATCATTGCAAAGAGTATGAAATTACCTTACACATGATTATTGTCAAGTTGATGGCAAAACAACACAAACACCATCAGAGCGATTTTGAACATGACTGAAAAACGAAAAATAAAAATGTTTTTTTGCTAAAACGGCAAAAGTTGGGGTCCAATCAAAGTAATAATACGACGTTTTCCCCCACGAAATTACCATTACTTTAATACTCATTGCAAACAGTATGAAATTACCTTTCACATGATCATTGTCAAGTGTGTGGCAAACTGCTACAAACACCATCAGAACGACTTTCAACTTGGCCGAAACACCAAAAAAAATTTTTTTGATTTTTGCTGAAACGTCAAAAACCGGGGTCCAATCAAAGTAATATTGCGACGTTTTCCGACAAAAAACTCACGAACTTTCAATCATTATTGCAAAGAGTATGAAATTACCTTTCACATGAATATTGTCAAGTTGATGGCAAAACAACACAAACACCATCAGAACGATTTTGAATACGACCGAAAAACGAAAAATAATAATGTTTTTTTGCTAAAACGGCAAAAGTTGGGGTCCAATCAAAGTAATAATACGACGTTTTCCCCCACGAAATTACCATTACTTTAATACTCATTGCAAACAGTATGAAATTACCTTTCACATGATCATTGTCAAGTGCGTGGCAAACTGCTACAAACACCATCAGAACGACTTTGAACATGACCAAAAAACGAAAAAAAAATTATGTTTTTTTGCTAAAACGGCAAAAGTTGGGGTCCAATCAAAGTACTTTTGCGACGTTTTCCCCCACTATAGTGCCATTACTTTAATACTCATTGCAAACAGTATGAAATTACCTTTCACATGATCATTGTCAAGTGTGTGGCAAACTGCTACAAACACCATCAGAACGACTTTGAACTTGGTCGAAAAACCAAAAAAAGTTTTTGTGATTTTTGCTGAAACGTCAAAAACCGGGGTCCAATCAAAGTAATATTGCGACGTTTTCCGACAAAAAATTCACAAACTTTCAATCGTCATTGCAAACAATATGAAATTACCTTTCACATGAATATTGTCAAGTTGATGGCAAAACAACACAAACACCATCAGAACGATTTTGAACTTGACTGAAAAATCGAAAAAAAAAACGTTTTTTTGCTAAAACGGCAAAAGTTGGGGTTCAATCAAAATACTTTTGTGACGTTTTCCGACAAAAAACTCACGAACTTTCAATCGTCATTGCAAAGACTATGAAATTACCTTTCACATGAATATTGTCAAGTTGATGGCAAAACAACACAAACACCATCAGAACGATTTTGAATACGACCGAAAAACGATAAAAAAAATAATGTTTTTTTGCTAAAACGGCAAAAGTTGGGGTCCAATCAAAGTAGTTTTGTGACGTTTTCCGACAAAAAACTCACAAACTTTCAATCATCATTGCAAAATGTATGAAATTACCTTTCACATGATCATTGTCAAGTTGATGGCAAAACAACACAAACACCATCAGAACGATTTTGAACATGACCAAAAAACGAAAAAAAAATTATGTTTTTTTGCTAAAACGGCAAAAGTTGGGGTCCAATCAAAGTAATAATACGACGTTTTCCCCCACGAAATTACCATTACTTTAATACTCATTGCAAACAGTATGAAATTACCTTTCACATGATCATTGTCAAGTGTGTGGCAAACTGCTACAAACACCATCAGAACGACTTTCAACTTGGCCGAAAAACCAAAAAAAGTTTTTGTGTTTTTTGCTGAAACGTCAAAAACCGGGGTCCAATCAAAGTAATAATACGACGTTTTCCCCCACGAAATTACCATTACTTTAATACTCATTGCAAACAGTATGAAATTACCTTTCACATGATCATTGTCAAGTGCGTGGCAAACTGCTACAAACACCATCAGAACGACTTTGAACATGACCAAAAAACGAAAAAAAAATTATGTTTTTTTGCGAAAACGGCAAAAGTTGGGGTCCAATCAAAGTACTTTTGCGACGTTTTCCCCCACTATAATGCCATTACTTTAATACTCATTGCAAACAGTATGAAATTACCTTTCACATGATCATTGTCAAGTGTGTGGCAAACTGCTACAAACACCATCGGAACGACTTTGAACTTGGCCAAAAAACCAAAAAAAGTTTTTGTGTTTTTTGCTGAAACGTCAAAAACCGGGGTCCAATCAAAGTAATATTGCGACGTTTTCCGACAAAAAACTCACAAACTTTCAATTGTCATTGCAAAGAGTATGAAATTACCTTTCACATGATCATTGTCAAGTTGATGGCAAAACAACACAAACACCATCAGAACGACTTTGAACTTGACTGAAAAATCGAAAAAAAATAATGTTTTTTTGCTGAAACGGCTAAAGTTGGGGTCCAATCAAAAAACTTTTGTGACGTTTTCCGACAAAAAACTTAGGAACTTTCAATCGTCATTGCAAAAAGTATGAAATTACCTTTCACATGATCATTGTCAAGTTGATGGCAAAACAACACAAACACCATCAGAGCGATTTTGAACATGACCGAAAAACGAAAAAGAATAATGTTTTTTTGCTAAAACGGCAAAAGTTGGGGTCCAATCAAAGTAATAATACGACGTTTTCCCCCACGAAATTACCATTACTTTAATACTCATTGCAAACAGTATGAAATTACCTTTCACATGATCATTGTCAAGTGTGTGGCAAACTGCTACAAACACCATCAGAACGACTTTGAACTTGGCCGAAAAACCAAAAAAAGTTTTTGTGATTTTTGCTGAAACGTCAAAAACCGGGGTCCAATCAAAGTAATATTGCGACGCTTTCCGACATAAAACTCACAAACTTTCAATCGTCATTGCAAAATGTATGAAATTACCTTTCACATGAATATTGTCAAGTGTGTGGCAAAACAACACAAACACCATCAGAACGACTTTGAATACGACCGAAAAACGAAAAATAAAAATGTTTTTTTGCTAAAACGGCAAAAGTTGGGGTCCAATCAAAATACTTTTGTGACGTTTTCCGACAAAAAACTCATGAACTTTCAATCGTCATTGCAAAATGTATGAAATTACCTTTCACATGAATATTGTCAAGTTGATGGCAAAACAACACAAACACCATCAGAACGATTTTGAATACGACCGAAAAACGAAAAATAAAAATGTTTTTTTGCTAAAACGGCAAAAGTTGGGGTCCAATCAAAGTAATAATACGACGTTTTCCCCCACGAAATTACCATTACTTTAATACTCATTGCAAACAGTATGAAATTACCTTTCACATGATCATTGTCAAGGGCGTGGCAAACTGCTACAAACACCATCAGAACGACTTTGAACATGACCAAAAAACGAAAAAAAAGTTTTTGTGATTTTTGCTGAAACGTCAAAAACCGGGGTCCAATCAAAGTACTTTTGCGACGTTTTCCCCCACTATAATGCCATTACTTTAATACTCATTGCAAACAGTATGAAATTACCTTTCACATGATCATTGTCAAGTGTGTGGCAAACTGCTACAAACACCATCAGAACGACTTTGAACTTGGCCGAATAACCAAAAAAAGTTTTTGTGATTTTTGCTGAAACGTCAAAAACCGGGGTCCAATCAAAGTAATATTGCGACGTTTTCCGATAAAAAACTCACGAACTTTCAATCATCATTGCAAAATGTATGAAATTACCTTTCACATGAATATTGTCAAGTTGATGGCAAAACAACACAAACACCATCAGAACGATTTTGAACATGACCGAAAAACGAAAAATAATAATGTTTTTTTGCTAAAACGGCAAAAGTTGGGGTCCAATCAAAGCAATAATACGACGTTTTCCCCCACGAAATTACCATTACTTTAATACTCATTGCAAACAGTATGAAATTACCTTTCACATGATCATTGTCAAATGCGTGGCAAACTGCTACAAACACCATCAGAACGACTTTGAACATGACCAAAAAACGAAAAAAAAATTATTTTTTTTTGCGAAAACGGCAAAAGTTGGGGTCCAATCAAAGTACTTTTGCGACGTTTTCCCCCACTATAATGCCATTACTTTAATACTCATTGCAAACAGTATGAAATTACCTTTCACATGATCATTGTCAAGTGTGTGGCAAACTGCTACAAACACCATCAGAACGACTTTGAACTTGGCCGAAAAACCAAAAAAAGTTTTTGTGTTTTTTGCTGAAACGTCAAAAACCGGGGTCCAATCAAAGTAATATTGCGACGTTTTCCGACAAAAAACTCACAAACTTTCAATCATCATTGCAAAATGTATGAAATTACCTTTCACATGATCATTGTCAAGTTGATGGCAAAACAACACAAACACCATCAGAACGATTTTGAACATGACCGAAAAACGAAAAATAATAATGTTTTTTTGCTAAAACGGCAAAAGTTGGGGTCCAATCAAAGTAATAATACGACGTTTTCCCCCACGAAATTACCATTACTTTAATACTCATTGCAAACAGTATGAAATTACCTTTCACATGATCATTGTCAAGTGCGTGGCAAACTGCTACAAACACCATCAGAACGACTTTGAACATGACCAAGAAACGAAAAAAAAATTATGTTTTTTTGCGAAAACGGCAAAAGTTGGGGTCCAATCAAAGTACTTTTGCGACGTTTTCCCCCACTATAATGCCATTACTTTAATACTCATTGCAAACAGTATGAAATTACCTTTCACATGATCATTGTCAAGTGTGTGGCAAACTGCTACAAACACCATCAGAACGACTTTGAACTTGGCCGAAAAACCAAAAAAAGTTTTTGTGTTTTTTGCTGAAACGTCAAAAACCGGGGTCCAATCAAAGTAATATTGCGACGTTTTCCGACAAAAAACTCACGAACTTTCAATTGTCATTGCAAAGTGTATGAAATTACCTTTCACATGAATATTGTCAAGTTGATGGCAAAACAACACAAACACCATCAGAACGACTTTGAACTTGACTGAAAAATCGAAAAAAAATTATGTTTTTTTGCTGAAACGGCAAAAGTTGGGGTCCAATCAAAGTACTTTTGTGACGTTTTCCGACAAAAAACTTAGGAACTTTCAATCATTATTGCAAAGAGTATGAAATTACCTTTCACATGATCATTGTCAAGTTGATGGCAAAACAACACAAACACCATCAGAGCGATTTTGAACATGACCGAAAAACGAAAAATAAAAATGTTTTTTTGCTAAAACGGCAAAAGTTGGGGTCCAATCAAAGTAATAATACGACGTTTTCCCCCACGAAATTACCATTACTTTAATACTCATTGCAAACAGTATGAAATTACCTTTCACATGATCATTGTCAAGTGTGTGGCAAAACAACACAAACACCATCAGAACGACTGTTTTTTTTTTTTTTGTTTGATGTTTTTTTTGTCGGAAAACGTCGCAATATTACTTTGATTGGACCCCGGTTTTTGACGTTTCAGCAAAAATCACAAAAACTTTTTTTGGTTTTTCGGCCAAGTTCAAAGTCGTTCTGATGGTGTTTGTAGCAGTTTGCCACACACTTGACAATGATCATGTGAAAGGTAATTTCATACTGTTTGCAATGAGTATTAAAGTAATGGCAGTATTGTGGGGGAAAACGTCGCAAAAGTACTTTGATTGGACCCCAACTTTTGCCGTTTTCGCAAAAAAACATTATTTTTTTTTCGTTTTTCGGTCGTATTCAAAATCGTTCTGATGGTGTTTGTGTTGTTTTGCCATCAACTTGACAATATTCATGTGAAATGTAATTTCATACTTTTTGCAATGATGATTGAAAGTTCGTAAGTTTTTTGTCGGAAAACGTCGCAAAAGTACTTTGATTGGACCCCAACTTTTGCCGTTTTAGCAAAAAAACATTATTTTTTTTTCGTTTTTCGGTCGTATTCAAAATCGTTCTGATGGTGTTTGTGTTGTTTTGCCATCAACTTGACAATATTCATGTGAAAGGTAATTTCATACTCTTTGCAATGATGATTGAAAGTTCGTAAGTTTTTTGTCGGAAAACGTCACAAAAGTACTTTGATTGGACCCCAACTTTTGCCGTTTTACCAAAAAAACATAATTTTTTTCGATTTTTCAGTCAAGTTCAAAGTCGTTCTGATGGTGTTTGTGTTGTTTTGCCATCAACTTGACAACATTCATGTGAAAGGTAATTTGCTCTAGATTTAACAATGCATGAGGTGAAAAGTGATTTCATGTTTTTCAGGATGATTTTTTTGGAAATGTTGATTTCGTTGGGGAATATGTAACAATATTATTATTTTTGGACGTTTCATCTTATTTTTAGTAGCGTGCATGCTTAATCGCTTTAATGAGCCTGTATTGCGTTTCAAGTTTAGACAGTTATTTTTAGACTGGATGCGCTTGCTGCTTGTGCATGCTTAATTGAGCCTGTACTGCGGTTC
>CAXFYD010000271.1:0-60276 GCA_964006365.1 Trididemnum miniatum | reverse complement strand
ATTCAAATTGATGGCAGTGGCAGCCGCATATCCACCGTATTTGCAGCACCTTCAAGACCAGAATTTGAGGAGGGAGGGGAAGCAGGGGATATCAATATAACTACTACTTCCCTTCAGTTGATTAATAGAGCTGATATAACTACTTCAACTTTGGCAAAAGGTAATGCTGGCAATATTAATATTATTGCCTCCGAGGCAGTCAAGTTGGATGGAGGTACGTTCATCGTCAGCGATGTCTCATTAGCGGGCAGAGGTAACGGAGGCGATATCGACATTGCTACTAGCTCCCTGGAGCTTACCAATTCCTCTACTATCAATGCCAATACCGCCGGACAGGGCAATGCAGGAAATATCTTTGTTCGCCAAGCTGATTCTATCTCTCTCCAAGGCAATAGCGTGATTTCCGCCCAAGTTCGGTCTAATGCCATTGGTGAAGGCGGTACTATTGATTTAGAAACTGGTTCCCTTGCTCTAACTGATGGCTCTCAACTCAGAACCCTAACTGAAGGAACTGGAGCGGCAGGGGATATTCAAATAAATGCTGCGGATTTTGTAACCATCTCTGGCATAGGTTCAAACGGTTTCTCCAGCGGTCTATTTACCCAGACAGAAAGCGCCGCAACAGCGGGAGATATAACCATTACCACCGCCAACTTAACTCTGGGTGGAGCTACCCAACTCAGCCCTATGGCTAGAGAAACCAACTCTAACGGAGCCCAAATATCTACCTTGAGTGAGGCAGAAGGAGATGCAGGCAACATTTTCCTCAATTTATCGGGAACCTTAAGTGCCACTGACAGCGAAATTATCGCTACCGCCACGGAAGCTTCCGGTGGGATCGTAAATGTAATTGCCAACAACATTCTTTTGCGCAACAGCGACCTTCAAACCAACGTCTTCAGTGGCGCAGGAGGCGGAGGCAATATTAACTTGACTGCCAATTCTATTGTGGGTTTTGATGACAGCGACATTCTCTCATTTGCTCGCGATGGCAGGGGAGGCAACATTACCCTAGACACCCCCGCTTTTTTTAGCGAAAGTTTCCGTCTTGCTGCTTCTGGCGCAGATCCAGCTAATCTAGATGGCAACAATCGCGGGGATGTAAACGCTAGCGGTGCCGTCAATGGAATTATTATTTTGCCGGATGTTAGTTTTATTTATAACAGCCTGCCAGAATTCCCAGAAAATATTATCGATACCGATCGCTTGATTGCCAATAGCTGCATCGTTCCTAGCAATAACAGCTCGAGAGGTAATTTTTTCGTTACCGGAGCTGGTGCTTTACCCCAACGTCCTGGGGATCTTCGTCTTTCTCCTTATCCCACCGGAACCGTGCGGGGCGTACCCCATAGTAGAACTGGGGATTCCTCCGGTACTTCTTCTTGGAAAAAAGGAGATCCCATTCTGGAACCTACCGGAGTTTATCAATTGCCTAACGGAAAGTTAATTATGAGTCGGGAGTGTCTATAGCAATGACTATACTTTTCAACCCGGATTTGGTATTAACACTGCCCCCCTTATTAAGGGGGGATTTGCCCCCCTTATTAAGGGGGGATCGAGGGGGGATAGAGAGTAATTTAGGGGGATACGCAGCATTATTGTTGACGTTTATTGCTGCCATCCCTGGAGGAAATCTTCCGGCAGCGGCTCAGTCTCTTCCCCCAGTAGAATCTATCCCTAACACCATAGAAAGAACTCTCCCCAAGCCTGGGGATTCCACTTCTCTCTTGCCAGAAAACCCAGCCTCACCTCCAGAAGAAAATCTCTCCCTACCTTCTAGTTCCCAGTCATTAGAGTGCGAGATTTCAGGGGAGAGCGCTCGCTTTCCAATCCAAACAATTAAAGTAGAAGGGAATACAGTTTTAAAGGAAGAAATCCAAGATTTAATTGACGAATTCCAGCAGAATTATCCAAAAGCTTCTTTAGAAGAATTAATTTGCCTCCGTTCTCTTATTACCCAACTCTACGTCAATCATGGCTATATTACTTCCGGCGCATTTATCCTCAACAATCAATGGCTCCATGGCGGCATTTTCACCATTCAAGTAGTGGAAGGTGAGATGGAGCGAATCCACATAACTGGATTGAACCATCTCCAGGAATCATATGTAAGAAATCGCCTCAATCTTGCTCTGGACGTACCCTTAAAGCAACAATCTTTAGTAGAAGCCCTGCAACTGCTGCAATTAGATCCCTTGCTGGAGCAAGTAAATGGGGAATTGACCGCAGGAAAAGGTCCCGGTTACAGTGTTTTGCTGGTAAATGTCAAAGAAGCTCCTCTTTTTAACGGTGGAATAGAGGTTAATAACTACCGTTCTACTAGTATTGGAGAAATAGAAGGAAGTGCCTTGATCTCTCATAATAATGTCTTGGGTTTTGGCGATCGCCTCACCGCCCGATACGGAATTACAGAAGGACTGAATATTTACGATTTAGCTTATTCAATTTATTTAAATCCTCACAACGGAACCCTTAGTTTCCGGTATAGCAATAGCGACAGTCAGATAATTGAAGATGATTTCCAAGACTTAGATATTGAAAGCGAAACCAGAACTCTTTCCTTCCAGGTTCGCCAACCCTTATGGAAAACTCCAACTCGGGAATTTGCTCTTAGTTTAGCCTTAGATCTGCGGGAGAGTCAAACCTTTTTACTGGACGAACCTTTTTCCTTTTCCCTAGGTCCGGAAGAAGGAGAATCGAGAGTTACTGTGATTCGCTTCGCTCAAAGTTTAGTCAACCGAAATACCCAACAAATTTTAGCATTCCGCTCTCAGTTTAGCTTGGGACTGGATGCCTTTGATGCCACCATTAACAATACCGGAACCGACGGACGCTTCTTTTCTTGGTTGGGACAGTTTCAAGGAGTGCAAAAATTGTCGGACAGAACCGTGTTCCTCGCCAAAGTCAATGCCCAACTAACTGCAGACTCTTTGCTTCCCCTGGAAAGATTCGCTCTTGGTGGAGTAGATACGGTCAGAGGTTACGGACAAAATCAATTAGTTACCGATAACGGTATTGTCGGCTCCATGGAAATTCGCGTTCCTTTGACTTCAGATTCCGACAACCTGCAAATAGTGCCTTTTTTTGACTTAGGTACGGGCTGGAACAATGACGACCCCGACCCAGACCCTAGGGCTATTGCCAGTTTGGGATTGGGTTTGCGCTGGCGAATTGCCGATTTAGATTTGCACCTGGACTACGGTATCCCCTTAATGGAAGTGGATCGGCGGGGAGAGGACTCGTTGCAGGAGAACGGGTTTTCCTTTTCCCTGCGCTACCAGCCGTTTTGAGGGGCGATCGCCTTTCGCGGCGCTTCGCGCACCACTCCGTGGATCCCTTCGGGATCGCGCAGGTAGCGCTGCGCTTACTAGACAATTGTTAATTGTTAATTGTTCATTGTTCATTGTTGATTATTAATTACTTAATCAAAAGCGAGCTAATAAATCTTCTCGGGACGATTGGAGTAATAAAAGAGTAAATTCTTCGGGAGATAATGCTGTTAATGGCTCAATAATCCTGGAAATTTCGGAATCAATAGAACCAAAGCGAATTCTCAGTAGGCTTTCGATAGTAACGCGACGTTCTCCTTGCTTTCCTCGTTCCATCCCCTGTTCCATACCTCGTTCAATTCCTTGTTGGATACCTCGTTCGATACCTTGTTGGATACCTCGTTCAATTCCTTGTTGGATACCTCGTTCGATACCTTGTTGGATACCTCGTTCAATTCCTTGTTCTAGACCTTGTTCAATTCCTTGCTGAGTAGCATTTTCCAATTTTTCTAGATAAATAGTAGATAACTGCATAACCAACTCCTTATCTTCTCGATCTAATTGTTGTTTTTGTCTTGCTTCTAAAAGAGATAGCATCTCATAAACTAATTCTAGTGCATTGTTTCGCAGGGTACTAGAGAGCGGTAAAGATTTTAGTTCTTTAATTGCCTTTTCTTGAACCTTTCCCCTGCCCAGGATTCTCAACCAGAGAGTTTCTGGGGTATCAGGTAGTTGATGAACTGCAATCACTCTCGCTTGCAGCATATCTGGCAGCAAGTAAATCCCTTTGGAATAGTTTTCTTCATCAGTAACTGCACAGGAGCGTTTGATTAATTCTTCAGAAAATGTGGGCGAGATAATCCAGAGAAATGGTAATTCTGTTTCTGAGATTGTTTTCTTTTTTCGCTTGGCTTCCCTTTCCATTTTATCACGAAAGTTACTTAATTTGCAGCAACAATTGACAATTTCTTTGGGACTGGCTGCATTGCGAAATGGTTCAAACAAAGCGGAGCTGGCAGCTAGTTTTGCAGGCAAAGTCATGGTGGGATTATTTGCTGGAGTTTTCCCCTTAGTAATGAATAAGACATCGGCCTGTTTTACTTCTGCTGCAATATCAACGCTGGTTTGAACTTCTCCTTCTCCGAAAAAGGCTAACAGTTCTGCCAGGTATTTTTTGGCGAATTGGTCATGTATGAAACGGGTCATTTTTCTTGGTTATTTGTTGAAAGTTGTTTGTTGTTTGTTGTTTGTTGTTTGTTGTTTGTTGTTTGTTCACTGTAAAGAGGATTTCTCCGCCCTCAGACACTATAATACCATATTACTCGCTCTGTGCGTTGGGGTCAAACTGTCCATGGTTGGCTATTTACTCTATCGATATAGTTTTTTGTTATTGGTTATTGGTTATTTGTTGTTGGTTCTTAGATTCTACAATGCCTGGTTGATGGTCCAACAGCGATCGCGATCGCTCTCATTCGAGCTAATTTCTATTTAATCTAAAAAATATGGACTCTTATTGAGCTTATAAGACCGTGCATAGAATAAATATAGCGCTTCTGGGGTTTTCGGAAAATTGTCTATGGTTGGCTATTTACTCTATCGATATAGTTTTAGGGCAAAGAAAAAAAGATTATATCATCTGCTGCGCCGTAACACACCAGCCTCCATTTAGCTGGAGTTCTATTTTAGTTTCTGAACTGTTTATCGATCTTTATTCATTATTTCAGTTATTGCTAGAATTGTTGTTTTCATTGTTCATTGTTGATTATTAATTACTTAATCAAAAGCGAGCTAATAAATCTTGGAGGGACGATTGGAGTAATAAAGGAGTAAATTCTTCCGGAGATAATGCTGTTAATGGCTCAATAATCCTGGAAATTTCGGAATCAATAGAACCAAAGCGGATTCTCAGTAGGCTTTCGATAGTAACACGACGTTCTCCTTGCTTTCCTCGTTCAATCCCCTGTTCCATACCTAGTTCCATCCCCTGTTCCATACCTCGTTCAATTCCTTGTTCTAGACCTTGTTTAATTCCTTGTTCTAGACCTTGCTGAGTAGCATTTTCCAATTTTTCTAGATAAATAGTAGATAACTGCATAACCAACTCCTTATCTTCTTGGTCTAATTGTTGTTTTTGTCTTGCGAACAATGAGATAGCATCTCATAAACTAATTCTAGTGCATTATTTCGCAGGGTACTTTCCAACGGTAAAGATTTTAGTTCTTTAATTGCCTTTTCTTGAACCTTTCCCCTGCCCAGGATTCTCAACCAGAGAGTTTCTGGGTTATCAGGTAGTTGATGAACTGCAATAACTCTCGCTTGCAGCATATCTGGCAGCAAGTAAACCCCTTTGGAATAGTTTTCTTCATCAGTAACTGCACAGGAGCGTTTGATTAATTCGGAGGAAAATGTGGGCGAGATAATCCAGAGAAATGGTAATTCTGTTTCTGAGATTGTTTTCTTTTTTCGCTTTGCTTCCCTTTCCATTTTATCACGAAAGTTACTTAATTTGCAGCAACAATTGACAATTTCTTTGGGACTGGCTGCATTGCGAAATGGTTCAAACAAAGCGGAGCTGGCAGCTAGTTTTGCAGCCAAAGTCATGGTGGGATTATTTGCTGGAGTTTTTCCCTTCACAATGAATAAGACATCAGCCTGTTTTACTTCTGCTGTAATATCAACGCTGGTTTGAACTTCTCCTTCTCCGAAAAAGGCTAACAGTTCTGCCAGGTATTTTTTGGCGAATTGGTCATGTATGAAACGGGTCATTTTTCTTGGTTATTTGTTGAAAGTTGTTTGTTCACTGTAAAGAGGACTTCTCCGCCCTCAGACACTATAATACCATATTTGTCGCTCTGTGCGTTGGGGTCAAATTGTCCATGGTTGGCTATCTACTCTATCGATATAGTTTTAGGGCAAAGGAAAAAAGCTGTTGTCAACTGATGTGGTCAATTGATAACAACTGGATATTTCTGGGGTTGGGGTCAAGTTGTCCATGGTTGGCTATCTACTCTATCGATATAGTTTGAGGGCAAAGGAAAAAAGCTGTTGTCAACTGATGTGGTCAATTGATAACAACTGGATATTTCTGGAGTTGGGGTCAAATTGTCCATGGTTGGCTATCTACTCTATCGATATAGTTTTAGGGCAAAGGAAAAAAGCTGTTGTCAACCGGTGTGGTCAGTTGGTCACAACTGGATACTTCTGGAGTTGGGGTCAAGTTGTCTATGGTTGGCTATTTACTCTATCGATATAGTTTTTTTTAGTAGGGTGCGGCACTGCCCTGACCTAAATTTTCAGAAAAAAAGGTTATATCATTTGCTGCGCCGTAACGCACCAGCCGAGATTTAGCTGGAGTTTTGGTTTAATGTTTAGTTTGTTGTTTGTTGTTTTTAGTTATACTCAGAAAAAAAGTAGTGAAATTATTCAGTGTTCCGAGAATAATGAAAAAATTGCAGTTCGGCAATTCTGTGGTAGGAGTAACTATAGCTTGTTTAGGAATAGGAAGCGTCATCCCCCAACAAGTTCAGGCATCGGAAATAGAGCAAGTATCTTATAATGCTGCGGATTTGCTCGGGTCAAGCAAAACCCCTGAAAATAGCTGGAACCAAAGTAGTTCAGAAGAAGGCGGCGCAGTAGAACTTGCTCAAAGGCGCAATAGTTCCAATGGAAGTGCCAATGGAAGTGGCTGGGAATTAGTCCCGATGTGAGTACTTTGGGCATAGGGGGCATGGTAACTAAGTCGTTGACACCTAATCTCAATGCCAGATTGGGTATTAATGGCTTTTCTATTAATACAGACATAAAAGAAACCGATGTCACTTACGATGCAGATTTAAAGCTGTTCAATGTTTCCACTCTAGTAGATTTTTATCCCTTCAAAGGAAGTGGATTTCATCTTACTGGAGGCTTAGTTTTTCAGAACAACAAAATAGAAGGAACGGGGGAAGTTACTAACGGAGAGATTACAATTGGGAATGAAACTTTCACTAGCGACGAACGGGGTTCGGTGGATTTAGAGGTATCCTTTAGCAATAGCGTTGCCCCTTATCTGGGGATAGGTTTTGGTAATGCGGTTAAACCGGATCGCCGGATTGGATTTTCTATCAATTTAGGAGTCATGTTTGCCGGGGAGCCAGAAGTTTCCTTGGAGCCTAATTCTGATCCAGCAGCTACTCCACAGGTACAGCAACAAATTAATGAGGCAATTGAAAATGAAAAAAGTGAGCTTGAAGATTATCTTAACGGATTCAATATTTATCCAGTTCTTTCTTTGAGTCTATCTTATCAGTTCTAGACTTTGTTATTGGTTATTTGTTATTGGTTGTTTGTTGTTGGTTCTTAGATTCTACAATGCCTGGTTGATGGTCCAACAGCGATCGCGATCGCTCTCATTCGAGCTAATTTCTATTTAATCTAAAAAATATGGACTCTTATTGAGCTTATAAGACCGTGCATAGAATAAATATAGCGCTTCTGGGGTTTTCGGAAAATTGTCTATGGTTGGCTATTTACTCTATCGATATAGTTTTAGGGCAAAGAAAAAAAGATTATATCATCTGCTGCGCCGTAACGCACTAGCCTCCATTTAGCTGGAGTTATATTTTAGTTTCTGAACTATTTATCGATCTTTATTCATTATTTCAGTTATTGCTAGAATTGTTGTTCTCATTGTTCATTGTTGATTATTAATTCACTTAATCAAAAGCGAGCTAATAAATCTTGGAGGGACGATTGGAGTAATAAAGGAGTAAATTCTTCCGGAGATAATGCTGTTAATGGCTCAATAATCCTGGAAATTTCGGAATCAATAGAACCAAAGCGAATTCTCAGTAGGCTTTCGATAGTAACGCGACGTTCTCCTTGCTTTCCTCGTTCAATCCCTTGTTCCATCCCTCGTTCAATTCCTTGTTCCATACCTCGTTCAATTCCTTGTTCTAGACCTTGTTTAATTCCTTGTTCTAGACCTTGCTGAGTAGCATTTTCCAATTTTTCTAGATAAATAGTAGATAACTGCATAACCAACTCCTTATCTTCTTGGTCTAATTGTTGTTTTTGTCTTGCGAACAATGAGATAGCATCTCATAAACTAATTCTAGTGCATTATTTCGCAGGGTACTTTCCAACGGTAAAGATTTTAGTTCTTTAATTGCCTTTTCTTGAACCTTTCCCCTGCCCAGGATTCTCAACCAGAGAGTTTCTGGGTTATCAGGTAGTTGATGAACTGCAATAACTCTCGCTTGCAGCATATCTGGCAGCAAGTAAACCCCTTTGAAATAGTTTTCTTCATCAGTAACTGCACAGGAGCGTTTGATTAATTCGGAGGAAAATGTGGGCGAGATAATCCAGAGAAATGGTAATTCTGTTTCTGAGATTGTTTTCTTTTTTCGCTTTGCTTCCCTTTCCATTTTATCACGAAAGTTACTTAATTTGCAGCAACAATTGACAATTTCTTTGGGACTGGCTGCATTGCGAAATGGTTCAAACAAAGCGGAGCTGGCAGCTAGTTTTGCAGCCAAAGTCATGGTGGGATTATTTGCTGGAGTTTTTCCCTTCACAATGAATAAGACATCAGCCTGTTTTACTTCTGCTGTAATATCAACGCTGGTTTGAACTTCTCCTTCTCCGAAAAAGGCTAACAGTTCTGCCAGGTATTTTTTGGCGAATTGGTCATGTATGAAACGGGTCATTTTTCTTGGTTATTTGTTGAAAGTTGTTTGTTCACTGTAAAGAGGACTTCTCCGCCCTCAGACACTATAATACCATATTTGTCGCTCTGTGCGTTGGGGTCAAATTGTCCATGGTTGGCTATCTACTCTATCGATATAGTTTTAGGGCAAAGGAAAAAAGCTGTTGTCAACTGATGTGGTCAATTGATAACAACTGGATATTTCTGGGGTTGGGGTCAAGTTGTCCATGGTTGGCTATCTACTCTATCGATATAGTTTTAGGGCAAAGGAAAAAAGCTGTTGTCAACTGATGTGGTCAATTGATAACAACTGGATATTTCTGGAGTTGGGGTCAAATTGTCCATGGTTGGCTATCTACTCTATCGATATAGTTTTAGGGCAAAGGAAAAAAGCTGTTGTCAACCGGTGTGGTCAGTTGGTCACAACTGGATACTTCTGGAGTTGGGGTCAAGTTGTCTATGGTTGGCTATTTACTCTATCGATATAGTTTTTTTTAGTAGGGTGCGGCACTGCCCTGACCTAAATTTTCAGAAAAAAAGGTTATATCATTTGCTGCGCCGTAACGCACCAGCCGAGATTTAGCTGGAGTTTTGGTTTAATGTTTAGTTTGTTGTTTGTTGTTTTTAGTTATACTCAGAAAAAAAGTAGTGAAATTATTCAGTGTTCCGAGAATAATGAAAAAATTGCAGTTCGGCAATTCTGTGGTAGGAGTAACTATAGCTTGTTTAGGAATAGGAAGCGTCATCCCCCAACAAGTTCAGGCATCGGAAATAGAGCAAGTATCTTATAATGCTGCGGATTTGCTCGGGTCAAGCAAAACCCCTGAAAATAGCTGGAACCAAAGTAGTTCAGAAGAAGGCGGCGCAGTAGAACTTGCTCAAAGGCGCAATAGTTCCAATGGAAGTGCCAATGGAAGTGGCTGGGAATTAGTCCCGATGTGAGTACTTTGGGCATAGGGGGCATGGTAACTAAGTCGTTGACACCTAATCTCAATGCCAGATTGGGTATTAATGGCTTTTCTATTAATACAGACATAAAAGAAACCGATGTCACTTACGATGCAGATTTAAAGCTGTTCAATGTTTCCACTCTAGTAGATTTTTATCCCTTCAAAGGAAGTGGATTTCATCTTACTGGAGGCTTAGTTTTTCAGAACAACAAAATAGAAGGAACGGGGGAAGTTACTAACGGAGAGATTACAATTGGGAATGAAACTTTCACTAGCGACGAACGGGGTTCGGTGGATTTAGAGGTATCCTTTAGCAATAGCGTTGCCCCTTATCTGGGGATAGGTTTTGGTAATGCGGTTAAACCGGATCGCCGGATTGGATTTTCTATCAATTTAGGAGTCATGTTTGCCGGGGAGCCAGAAGTTTCCTTGGAGCCTAATTCTGATCCAGCAGCTACTCCACAGGTACAGCAACAAATTAATGAGGCAATTGAAAATGAAAAAAGTGAGCTTGAAGATTATCTTAACGGATTCAATATTTATCCAGTTCTTTCTTTGAGTCTATCTTATCAGTTCTAGACTTTGTTATTGGTTATTTGTTATTGGTTGTTTGTTGTTGGTTCTTAGATTCTACAATGCCTGGTTGATGGTCCAACAGCGATCGCGATCGCTCTCATTCGAGCTAATTTCTATTTAATCTAAAAAATATGGACTCTTATTGAGCTTATAAGACCGTGCATAGAATAAATATAGCGCTTCTGGGGTTTTCGGAAAATTGTCTATGGTTGGCTATTTACTCTATCGATATAGTTTTAGGGCAAAGAAAAAAAGGTTATATCATCTGCTGCACCGTAACGCACTAGCCTCCATTTAGCTGGAGTTATATTTTAGTTTCTGAACTATAAGGTCTTTGTCATAGCGATCGCGATCGCTCTCATTCGAGCTAATTTCTATTAAATCTCTGCGGGGGCGACAAGTCGCGCCAACAGCAATCGCCAGAATTAATCGGTCTTCAAATTAATCCCGATCCAGTTAATACTTCCAGAAATAGTTCTACTATTGAAGTAACCTTAGACATCATAGATGATTTAGAAGGGTTAGAATATGCTAGCATTGTCTTTGATAGTTCTTCAGGGCAACAATGGGACTTAGACAAAAATAATGAAACTATCCCGGAGGAGATAATCGTAAGTAGTTTTAATAAATTAAGCAAACAGACGATAATGAGAACAAAATACCTCCTGCTACTATCACTAACGCTGACAAGCTTCCAAAATGGAATCAACTCAAATGCAATGGCACTAAATAACCAAAATAAATTGCCATCAAGCACATACCAAAATACCGAAATAATCGCTCAAAATCAAAAAGAAATTATTTGGGAAGCCAGAACGCTTATAGTCCAGGAACAAAGATATTTAGGAGACAGAATTCAATGGATTGTAGAAGACACAAAATTTAAACACCCAGATGATTATGATTATGGTTACGATAATGACTTATCGCTTTACTTCTCGCTGCGAGCCGATCTCATTGATTCAGATGGAATAGTAATTAATACTTTAGCTAGTTTTCACGGCATCATAACCGAAGGAAGCGGCAAAAAAAAGCGAATTACGATGGAAATACCATCTTCACAAATCTGGAATAAAGTAAAGAAAGTTAGAATTTATCTTGATTGAGTATCCTTGATAATGGGAAACGTTTGTCAAAATAATCCGGCACATTCGTCAACTTTTCTCTAAGCAGAAATACTTACTTCCTAATCTATCGATAGAGTAGCTCTCAAAAATTTCTCAAATAAATCTGAAAAAATGAATCACCCATCAATTCTAGTGGTGCGTTCGTAACGCACCCTACAAGCGTTAAAGTTTTACTTCAATATCAACTCCCGCAGGTAAATCTAATTTCATCAACGCATCAATTGTCTTCGAGGAAGGTTGATAAATATCGATAATTCTACGATGGGTACGAGTTTCAAAATGCTCTCGGGAATCTTTATCTACGTGGGGAGAACGCAAAAGACAATAAATCTTCCGCTTGGTAGGTAAAGGGATAGGACCGATGGCTGTAGCTTTAGTTCTGTTGGCCGTATCCACAATTTTAGTACAAGATGTATCTAGTAAGCGGCGGTCAAAAGCTTTGAGACGAATGCGAATTTTATTTTGCTGAATTGTTGCCATTTTTAGTTGTCAAGGTTCAGTAATTAATTGGATGGACAAAAATCAAAAGAGCAGATAATTTCAATTTATCTGCTCCCTTTATCGTTCAGTTCTACTTTAAGATTTTCGAGACTACACCAGAACCGATAGTGCGTCCTCCTTCCCGAATCGCAAAGCGCATACCTTGCTCGATCGCGATAGGATTAATCAACTCTACAGTCATTTTAATCCGATCTCCGGGCATCACCATTTCCGCCGAAGAACCATCATCTGCAGTGAAGGAGGTAATGATTCCGGTAACATCTGTGGTACGGACGTAGAACTGAGGGCGGTAGTTGGGGAAGAAGGGGGTGTGCCGACCACCTTCATCTTTAGTCAAGACATAAACTTCCCCCTCGAAGTTTGTATGAGGACTGATAGCTCCAGGCTTGGAAAGCACCATTCCTCGCTCAATTTCCTCTTTGCCAACTCCACGGAGCAGAACCCCAACGTTGTCCCCTGCCATACCTTCTTCCAGACTCTTCTGGAACATTTCCACCCCTGTCACGGTAGTGGTTTTTGTGTCTTTAATGCCGACGATTTCAATGGTATCGCCAATTTTTACTTTACCCCGCTCGATTCGGCCAGTAGCCACAGTTCCTCGACCAGTGATGGAGAAAACATCTTCTACTGCCATCAAGAAAGGCTTGTCCAGTTCCCGTTCTGGAGTAGGAATGAAAGAATCTACATTAGACATGAGTTGGTAGATCTTATCGATCCACTCGTTTTCTCCCTGCTTAATGTTCGGGTTCTCAGCCAAGGCTTCTACAGCCATGAGAGCAGAACCAGCAACGATAGGAATATCATCCCCAGGGAAGTCATATTCATTGAGTAGGTCGCGAACTTCCAGTTCCACCAACTCTAGCAGTTCCTCATCATCTACTTGGTCTTGCTTGTTTAAGAAGACCACCAGACTTGGTACTCCTACCTGCCTTGCTAGCAGGATATGTTCCCGAGTTTGAGGCATGGGTCCGTCAGCAGCGGAAACTACCAGAATACCACCATCCATCTGGGCCGCTCCGGTAATCATGTTCTTGACGTAGTCAGCATGTCCGGGGCAGTCCACGTGAGCGTAGTGGCGATTATCGGTTTCATACTCCACGTGAGCGGTGTTGATGGTGATACCCCGCGCTTTTTCTTCCGGAGCAGCATCAATTTCTTCATAGTTCCGGGCTTGTGCCTTTCCTAGAGCTGCTAGGGTCAAGGTAATAGCTGCGGTTAAAGTAGTTTTGCCGTGGTCTACGTGACCGATAGTGCCGATGTTAGCGTGGTCTTTCGTCCTTTCAAATTTTGCGCGTGCCATGAATTAATTGTTCCTTTCAATTATCAATTATCAATTATCAATGAATCCAAGGGATTCCAAAAGAGGATTTGAATAGGAAATATTTTTGTTTTTGCCCCTTGTTAATTGGGGTTGAGATCTAGAAATATTTCCCCCACATTGACAATTATTGATTAAGTTGTTTATTCCACAGACTGCCAGTGTATTCAGCCTGTGGTGGTAATTTGGTCAGGGGTGGAGATGGAGAACCTACAATAACTCTCCATTTCTCCGTGCTAACTAAACATTAGGATATAACGCAATCCACTAGATTTTATGCGTCTCCTTTATTTTTAGCGATGATGGCCTCTGCCACAGTGCGAGGTACTTCATCGTAGTTGCTGAACTCCATAGTAAAGATGCCCCGACCTTGGGTTTTCGAGCGAATATCGGTAGCGTAACCGAACATTTCTGCTAGGGGAACCTTAGCTGCTACTTTAGCTAAACCATCTTCCGAGTTCATGCCTTCGATGTTGCCCCGACGGGAGTTGAGATCCCCCATTACATCCCCCAAAAAGTCTTCGGGAACTTCTACTTCCACCTTCATCATCGGTTCTAAGATGACTGGAGCAGCTTTATTTACTGCTGCCTTCATAGCCATACTGCCAGCAATTTTAAAGGCCATTTCCGAGGAGTCTACTTCGTGGTAGGAGCCGTCCACTAAAGTTACTTTCAGGTCGATTACCGGATACCCTGCGATAACGCCAGATTCGCAGCATTCTTTCATTCCTTGTTCTACCGCCGGGATATATTCTTTGGGAATTGCCCCGCCGACAATTTTGGAGACGAATTCAAAGCCGCTACCTGCTTCTCCAGGCTCTAGTTTTACCACTACGTGACCGTATTGACCTTTACCACCGCTCTGGCGAATGAATTTGCCTTCTGCGTCGGTAGGTTTGCGCACCGTCTCTCGGTAAGCTACTTGGGGTTTACCCACGTTAGCTTCCACTTTGAATTCCCGCAGCATGCGATCGACGAGAATTTCCAGATGCAATTCTCCCATACCCGCAATTACGGTTTGGTTTGTTTCCGGATCCAGACTGACCCGGAAAGTGGGATCTTCGTCCGAAAGGGATTGGAGGGCTTTGGAGAGTTTCTCCATATCCTGTTTGGTTTTTGGTTCCACCGCTACAGAAATTACTGGTTCCGGAACAAACAGGGATTCCAAGACAATCTCATTTTTGTCGTCGCAGAGGGTATCTCCAGTGGTAGTGAGTTTTAAACCCACAGCAGCGCCCAAATCTCCTGCCCGCAGTTCGTCTACGTCAATGCGCTCGTTTGATTTCATAATAATCAAACGGGAAATCCTTTCTTTTTTCTCCTTGGTAGAGTTGTAGACGTAGCTGCCTTTGCTTAAAACCCCGGAATATACCCTGATAAAGGTGAGACGGCCAAAAGAATCTGCTGCAATCTTAAAAGCTAGAGCGGAGAATGGTTCTTCATCGTCAGCTTTTCGTATTGCTTCAGTTCCATCTGGGAGTATTCCCTTAATGGCAGGAACTTCTGGCGGAGAAGGGAGGTAATCTACCACTGCATCCAACAATAATTGAACGCCCTTGTTTTTGAAGGCAGAACCGCAAAGCATGGGCATGATGGATCCATCGATAGTGCCTTTGCGCAGAGCTGTTCTAATTTCCTCTTCCGTGAATTCCTCTTCCATCATGAATTTTTCCAGCAGCTCTTCGTCTGTTTCCGCTACTGCTTCAACCATTTTGGTGCGGTATTCTTGAGCTTGTTCCATCAGCTCTTCAGGAATATCTATTTCTTCAATTTCCTGGCCAATATCATCTTTGTAGATTTTGGCTTTCATGCGCACTAAATCTACAATGCCTTGAAATTCGTTTTCGCTACCGATGGGAATTTGTATTGGCACGGGGTTAGCTCGCAGGCGGTCTTTAATTTGCTCGTATACTTTAAAGAAATTCGCTCCCGTGCGGTCCATTTTATTGACGAAGGCAATGCGAGGCACTGCATATCTATCTGCCTGTCGCCAAACTGTTTCCGATTGGGGTTGAACGCCTCCCACGGAGCAGAACACGGCAATTACTCCATCCAATACCCGCATGGATCTTTCTACTTCGATAGTGAAGTCCACGTGACCGGGGGTATCGATGATATTGATTCTGTGGTCTCGCCAGTTAGTGCTGATGGCGGCAGAAGTAATGGTAATTCCTCTCTCCCGCTCCTGTTCCATCCAATCGGTAACTGCTGTTCCTTCATGGACTTCACCAATTTTGTGAACTATCCCAGAGTAAAATAGGATCCGTTCTGTAGTGGTGGTTTTGCCTGCATCTATATGTGCGGCAATACCGATGTTTCTGATTTGATCTAGCGAGATATTACGTGCCACCGTTGCCTCCTTGGGGAAAGCGCTCCCTTCTATTAGTTATTATTTCTTGACACTCTGAAACAATTCTACACTTTTCATTGCGCAAATTGCCACTAAGCTTTTAGGTTTTGACTAAATGCTCATCTAAAGTTATGCAACCACAGTGGAGGTTTTTTTCCGTGCCTAAGCTTTTCCTTGTGGCACAGGCGAATTGCCTGTGAAGCGAATTACCTGTGGGTTTAATATCTGTAGTGAGCGAAAGCTTTATTTGCTTCTGCCATTTTGTGGGTTTCTTCCCGTTTGCGAATTGCTCCTCCAGTTTCGTTGGCTGCATCCATAATTTCGTTGGCCAACTTACTGGCCATGTTCTTCCCATTTCTCGCTCTGGAGAATCTTACTAACCAGCGTAGGGCTAAGGTTGTTCCTCTACCTTGACGTACTTCCATAGGTACTTGATAGGTTGCACCACCCACCCGGCGGGCTTTTACTTCTACTAAAGGAGTGAGATTTTTAATCGCTTTTTCAAATACGTCCAGGGGTTCGCTACCTGTCCGTTCCCCGATGGTGGTGAAGGCATCGTAGAGTATTCGAGACGCGAGGGATTTTTTGCCACTTTTCATTAAACGCCTAATGGTCATGCTGACTAGGCGACTGTTGTACATAGGGTCGGGAGGAATGGTACGTTTTTTTCTCAGGGAACGACGGGACATGGTTATTCTTTCTCTCTAAAATTCTTAGGGCAACAATTTGACTATTTAAGAGGGTGCTGTTCTGTTTTCTTTATTCTTTAGGGCGCTTGGCTCCATATTTAGAACGACCCTGACGGCGGTCTTTTACCCCAGTTGCATCGAGGGTTCCGCGAATAATGTGATACCTTACTCCAGGCAAATCTTTTACTCTCCCGCCGCGAATCAATACTACGGAGTGTTCCTGAAGGTTATGGCCAATGCCGGGGATATAGGCGGTCACTTCAAACCCGGAAGTCAGTCTGACCCGCGCTACTTTCCGCAGTGCCGAGTTAGGCTTTTTCGGTGTGGTGGTGTATACTCGCGTGCAAACTCCTCGGCGCTGGGGACATTCTTTGAGCGCCGGAGATTTGGTTTTCTTTAGGGTTTTGGCGCGTTCTGCGCGGATCAGTTGCTGAATTGTGGGCATGAGTAATTGATTGCAGGTAACAACCTGTTTTTTTCTGCAGTTATAATCGCTGACAAATTCCCATCTTACCTCTAAGATTGAAAGTTTGTCAAGATATTGTGGCGGAAAAACTTGGAGTATAGATTCCGCTCTTCAATTAATATAACACAATTTATACAATTATATTACAAAAAATGTCAATTCGGTAGGGTGGGCATTGCCCACCACAAGTCTTGGCGCTGTTTCCTAGATATTGCGGGGGTTTTGGCTGGTGGGTTAGGGCGATCGCTAAAATCTAACCATCAACAATTCATTGCTGAAGCCTGAAAACATTCAGTAGAGTTGGTGGAAAATAGGCAATTTTTATAAAGGCTTATTTTAAAAGGCGACCCCATCGTAGCGCTATTAGGACTTACGCAGAAACCGGGTTTCTTAGCAAAATCTTAATTTGAGCCGTTTTTCCCGGTCAGAAACCCGGTTTCTAGAGCTATTTGCGTAAGTCCTAGCTATAATCAAACTCGCCACTTGTTCATTGTTCATTGTTCATTGTTCATTGTTCATTGTTAAAGGATTGACCACAGCTACAGGTGGAGGTAGCATTGGGATTGCGAAAGCGAAAGCCACCTCCCATTAAATCTTCTGAATAATCTAATTGCAGATTTTGCAGTTTAGAGTAACTTTGAGAATCAATAATAATCTTGATGTGGTTGTGGTCCAAGAGGTTGTCTCCTTCCTCTTGTTTGGTTTCCAGTTGCAGGGTATATAATAAGCCAGAGCAACCACCTGGTTTGATTCCTAGACGGAGGTAGCTGTCAGGTTGATTTCCACTGGACTGCAAGCGTTTGATTTCGCTGGCAGCAGCTTCACTTATTTGGATGGTCATTGGCGGGAGTAATCATCTTGGAAGCGTACTATATCATCTTCTCCTAAATATTCCCCATTTTGCACTTCGATTAAGATTAATTCAATTGCTCCTGGATTTTCCAGCCGATGGGGGGTACATGGGGGTACGTAGGTAGATTTGTTCACCCCTAGAATTTCTTCTTTGTCGCCGCAAACTATTTTGGCAGTTCCAGAAACTACGATCCAGTGTTCGCTGCGATGATAGTGCATTTGGAGGCTAAGGCGGTGACCCGGTTTGACTTGAATTCTCTTGATTTTATATCCGTTTCCTTCTTCTAAAACGGTAAATGCTCCCCAAGGACGTATTTCTGTGGCTGCTGTTAGTTTGGCTTGGGGAAAAGCAATGGTTGGGGTTTCGGTGGCTTGGGCAGACTGAATCATGTGTTTGCAGTATCTACTTTTACAGTTGGGATCTAGCTTTTTAGCCCTGCTCAAAGATAACAAATGATTTTCTCAATTGGCCATTTATTGATAGTTGATAGTTGATAGTTGATAGTTGATATAGCAATCAGGAATGATATGTGAGAAACTGAGATAGTAGTGAATTGTACGCTTGATGGAAGAATTAGATGCCTTTATTGAGTCCAATCCTGACTCAAGAGAATTGAAACGAGCACTAGCAGTAAGCATGACCTTGCGAGGTTATCCACATAGAAAAATCATGAAAGTGTTGAAAGTATGCTCTGGATTCATAAGCAAATGGAAACAAGCATTTATAATGAATGGAGTGGAGGGTATTAAGCTAGCTCATAAAGGCTCACAAGGATATTTAAGTCCATCCGAAAAAACAAAAGTTATCACCTGGTTAAAAAATAATAAAACCTGGAATCTAAACGAACTAGAATATTATGTTGCTGAAAATTTTGGAGTGACATTTGCTGCCAAATCTAGCTACTATCAGCTGTTTCATGAAGCAGGGGTTTCTTGGAAAAAATCACAGAAGAAGAATCCTGATAAAAAACCAGAAGAAATAACAGCAAAAAAAAAAGAGATTGAAGAGCTTTTAGAAAAACATAGAAAGGAAATTGAATCAGAAAAATTGCTCATATTTTTCTTGGATGAATGCCATTTAATCTGGGGTGATATTTGCGGGTATGTGTGGGGAAAAACAGATAGTAGAATTGAAATACCAATTAAAAATGAGAAAAAAAGACAAACTTATTATGGAGCAATGAATTACCGAACGGGCAAAGTAATTGTAAAAGGATATCCACAGGGAAATACAGAGAATACAATAAAATTTGTAAACTATTTGATAGAGGAAAATAGAAAAAAACAAATATTAATTATCTGGGATGGAGCTTCATATCATCATAGTAAAGAATTCAGAGAATATTTAGAGAAACTTAATCAAGGAAAAACAGAAGAAGAATGGTTAATAAGATGTATTAGGTTAGCTCCAAATGCTCCAGAACAAAACCCAATTGAAGATGTGTGGTTACAAGGAAAAGAAATGTTACGCAAGTATTGGAATATTTGCCAAAATTTTAGGATAGTTAAATGGTTGTTTGAGTGGACAATTAGTCAAGAAAAGTTCTTTTTTCAAAAACTAAAAATGTATGGCTCTTTCTTATAAAATATCTTTGATTATCATCTGTTTTCAAAAGTGAGCCTGCAGCGATCGCATTTATTTGAATTGGCGATCGCATTTATTTGAATTGGCGATCGCATTTATTTGAATTGGCGATCGCATTTATTTGAATTGGCGATCGCATTTATTTGAATTGGCGATCGCATTTATTTGAATTGGCGATCGCATTTATTTGAATTGGCGATCGCATTTATTTGAATTGGCGATCGCATTTATTTGAATTGGCGATCGCATTTATTTGAATTGGCGATCGCATTTATTTGAGCTGGCGATCGCATTTATTTGAGCTGGCGATCGCATTTATTTGAGCTGGCGATCGCATTTATTTGAGCTGGCGATCGCATTCACTTGGCCATGGACAAAAAATTTCGTAAAGTACCGATTGTGCCGGTAGGGTCGGAAATATGCTTTTCTCACATATCATTCCTGATTGCTATAGTTGATAGTTGATAGCTGCGCTCGGTACGCGACCCGCCCCCAAATAAAAATGAGAAACTCCGACCCGGGGCGTTATCGCAGAGAGCGATTTTTGTGCCATTGTAGCGCAAGGAAGTGTTGGCCAACCTTATGGTATAAATTAAAATAGTTTAAACCGTCGATTAATATTATTATAGGTGAGTTGAAGAAGTTAAAGGCTCTAGAAGATGAGATGATGATCGCTCTGAAAGAGTTAGAGGATATCTTGGCTAATTAATGGATAAACAATTTGTTTTTAGAAAAATCAAAAAAATTGTTGCTAACTATCCTCTGATGGAATGCGATTGCCGTGCTGTTGCTGTTAGTAATTGGTTGCGAGAAAATCATATTTATTCTAAAATATTTAGATTAAGAACTAAGCGCAGAAGTGAGTTATTTATTATCAGCAATCGCTATGGGGTGAATCACGCTATTACAGAAAATGGTACTCATTACGGGGTTGAAGTTTATGGCCTAGTGTTTGATAATTTGTCCTTAGATGGGTTGCCAAGGGATGAATGGATTGAAGATTTTAATTGTCCCAGTGGTAAGTTCGTAATTGATGAGTTGGATGTTATAGGAGGATAGATCGTGACTAATTTATTTGAAACTCTAAACTGTATTAAAAAATCTCCAGCTATGTATTTAGGTCGTCCTTCCGTGAGCGATCTATCCATGTTTTTGGTGGGTTATGAATTTGCTCGAAGTGAAATAGGAGTGGAATTAGATGATGATGAACAGTTATTTTATGAAAATTTTCAGCCTTGGTTACAGCAACGTTTGGGAGTTCAAAGTGTGACTAGTTGGGCTAAGTTAATTCTGCTTTCTTGTCATGATGAGAGGGCAGGGTTTGACAAGTTTTTCTTGTTGTTCGATGAGTTTAGAAAACAGTCAGAGCAACAAGTTGCTTAGAGAAAGGTCAGCACCCCGCTCTGAAGAGGCGGGGCTTCGTGCCTTCCTCCTAGGATAGCTGACCAGTCTAAGTCTTCTTTAGAGGAGACTACGTTTTTTGAGTCACGACACCCACGAATGCGTCGCTAGTTCATGGCCCTGTCGCTTGTTGTTAAACAGCACCCCCCCTTGGTCCCCCCCACTGGGGGAAAACAGGGGTAAGGCAGTGCAGCAAGCCTAACAAGCTCGATCAACATTGACGAAGCGAACCAACCCTAGCAATAGGAGTATTCACATTATGCGTGTATTTGTACTAGATAAAAACCGAAAACCACTAGACCCATGTCATCCTGCTAAAGCAAGAAAATTGCTGAAATCTGGAAGGGCCAAAGTGCTTAGAAGATATCCATTTACCATCATCATCAAAGACTTAGAGGCAGAAAATTGCTCCACTCATGACCATCAGCTAAAAATAGACCCAGGGGCTAAAACAACAGGGCTTGCTATTGTTCAAGGTGATAGAGTTATTTGGGGGGCGGAACTAACCCATAGAGGCTTTCAAATTAAGGAAGCTTTGACATCTAGGAGGCAACTTAGGCGCTCTCGTCGTAACCGTAAAACTCGGTATCGTCAGCCCAGATTTCTTAACAGAACAAGACAAAAAGGTTGGCTGGCTCCCAGTTTAATGTCGCGGGTTCATAATATTTTGACTTGGGTCAACAAACTGATTAAATTTTGCCCGATAGCTGGTATTTCTCAAGAGTTAGTTAGATTTGATACTCAAAAAATGTTAAACCCTGAAATCTCTGGGATTGAATACCAACAAGGAACTTTATATGGCTATGAGTTGCGAGAATATCTTTTAGAAAAATGGGATAGGACTTGTGCCTATTGCGGAGCAAAAAATACACGATTAGAGATTGAACATATTAAACCCAAATCAAAGGGAGGTTCGGATAGAGTGTCTAACCTGGCGATTGCTTGTCATAATCAGATCGAGCTAAAGGAAATCTTGAGATAGAAGAGTTTCTATCAAGTAAACCCGATATTCTCAAGCGTATTCTATCTCAAGCAAAAAAACCATTAGCAGATGCAGCAGCAGTTAATGCAACTCGGTGGAGGTTGCACGACGAACTAAAATTAATTGGGCTTCCAGTTGAAGTAGGTTCAGGTGGTTTAACTAAATACAATCGTTGCCGCCAAAACTTACCAAAAACTCATTGGCTGGATGCTGCAAATGTCGGTAAAGTTGAGACTTTGTATATTTCCGATTATCAACCTCTGTTAATTGCAGCCAAGGGTCATGGAAAGCGTCAGGTATGCGGGACAAATAAATATGGGTTTCCAATTCGCCATAACTCCAGAAAGAAAATTCACAAAGGTTTCCAAACGGGGGATATTGTAAAGGCTGTTGTAACTAAGGGTAAAAAAATAGGTACTTATATAGGCAGAGTGGCAACGAGAAAAACTGGTTCTTTTGATATTACTACGGTTCAGGGGAAGGTGTCAGGAATTAGCTATAAATATTGTCAAGCTATTCATCGCAAAGATGGATATAGCTATCAATTTCATGGCGGATAAATCCGTGGTCACTGAGCGTAGTCGAAGTGCCGAGTCAACTTCATCCGCTCCCCCCCTTCGGTCCCCCCCAGTGGGGGGGAAACAGGGGGGGCGGTTTCCGTTTTCCCGAGAAATAGCATGAGTATAATAGCAGTTGACAGTTGACAGTTGAATTTTATATTCTCAATAGTCGCAGTTTACTCTTAGGCAGCCCATCCGGCTACCCCACGATTGATAAATATTCAGCCCCAAACAACTACTTTTGACTGACTACAGCGATAGATGGTGTGGTGGGCAATGCCCACCCTACTAAAAAACTATGCTGTATAACTATCAACTGTCAACTATCAACTGTCAACTATCAACTATCAACTGCTATATTTGGTCTCCTTAGTAAGCTCTAGCAAATATTACTTGCTGACTGGTTGCTCTCCCTGTATAAAAACATTTCCCAATCTCGTTTTTTTGCTGCAAGGGAATGCAGCGACCTGTTGCTTTAGTTTCTTCTTGAATTGTTTCTTCGTCTTCAGGAGTTCCATCGAAGTAAACTAGATAGAATCCGGGTTTTTCTTCAAGACTAGTTTTGAATTCTTCGTAGGTTGAGACAAGGTAGGTATTCTGGGATTGAAACTCTTGGGCTTTGGTGAACAGGTTATTATGAATTTCTTTTAATAAGGCTGGGATTTGAGATTCCAAGTCAGTTTGAGGGACAATTATTTTTTCTCCCGTGTCGCGACGCACTAAGACTGCATTTCCCTGTTTTAAGTCTCTCGGTCCCATTTCCAGTCTTAGAGGGATTCCTTTTAATTCCCAATCGTTAAATTTGAAACCCGGACTGAGGTTGTCCCTGGTATCAACTTTAAAGGAAAATGTTTCGCTGGCTTTAAACTGTTGTTGTAATTCTTGAAATCTTGTTAATACTTGCTCTTTTTCTCCATCTTTACGGTAAATGGGAATGCCAATTACTTGTAGGGGTGCCATACGAGGAGGACAAACAAAACCTTTATCGTCTGAATGAACCATGATTAATGTACCAATCAATCGGGTAGTAATTCCCCAACTGGTGGCAAAAGGATATTCTTGCGTTCCTTCTGCAGATAGATAGGTTACATCAAAGGCTTGAGAAAAAGTTGTTCCCAGGTTGTGACTGGTTCCTACTTGAATGGCTCGTTTATCCTGGGTCATGGTTTCGATGGTATAGGTATGTTCTGCACCAGGAAACTTTTCGTTTTCGGTTTTGCGACCGGCAAAAACAGGTATAGCCAAATATTCCTCGACGAAGGTTTTGTACACTTCCAGCATTTGGCGAGATTCGGCTTCAGCTTCTTCAAAGCTAGCATGAGCTGTGTGTCCTTCTTGCCAAAGAAATTCTGTGGTTCTGAGGAAAGGTCTGGTTCTCAGTTCCCAGCGACAAACGTTGACCCATTGGTTTAAGAGGATGGGTAAATCTCGATAACTTTGAATCCACTTGCGGTAGGCCGACCAAATAATTGTTTCACTGGTGGGTCTGACGACCAGGGGTTCCCCTAGTTTAGCTTCCGGGTCTACGGCAATTTCTCCCGATTCGTTGCTGGTTAGGCGATGGTGGGTGACTACTGCGCATTCTTTGGCAAAACCGGAAACGTGTTTTGCTTCTTTGGAAAAGTAACTAACGGGGATAAATAAGGGGAAGTAAGCGTTGGAATGTCCGGTGTCTTTGAACATTTTATCTAAGGTTTGCTGCATTTTTTCCCAGATGGCAAATCCTTCGGGTCGAATGACCATGCAGCCGCGAACTCCCGATTCTTCCGCTAGTTTGGCTCGGTCTACGATGTCTAAATACCAGCGAGAGTAGTCTTGGTCTCGAGGGGTGATTTTCAGGGAATCAGCTTTGTCTTTGGCCATTCATTTTTGTCCTATTTTGAGCCGCAAACTACTTTACCAGTTCTGGAAGCTGGGAGCTACTGTTGGTGGAATCGCTTCGGAACTCACAGGCAAGATGAACTCACAGGCAAGATGAACTCACAGGCAAGATGCCTGTGCCACGGGGATGGAGCGGGATCGCAGCACAGAAACCGGGTTTCTATCATGATGTTGCTATTAATAGGAAAATTTGGGCAAGAAACCCGGTTTGGAAACCTGGGGCGATCGCCAATATGAATGTATCTTTAACATCTGCTTGGTAGCAAATATTCACGGTTTTACCTGCCTTTTTGCTGCTATCAGTTTGTTATACAAAGCTGGAGAAGAGGTTTCTAGAGGTTGGGACATGGCCTCAAATGCTTCTTCCTCTGCTGCTAGGTAAATATCAATCTCCGCGCGATTGGCGAGATAAAAGGAGATGGCTCCATATACTTGTTCTAATGTCAGCAAGGGAAAAGATTGAACGATATTTTCTGGGGATAAACCTTTTCGGAAAGCATAGACGATGGAGTCAAGGGATATGCGAGTTCCTTGTACCCAATAACCTTCGTTTCTATGCTCTATGTAAGATTTAGCTGCTAAGACTGGCATGAATTTACTTTTGCTCTTTCTTTAAGATATTAGAATGGGAACCGCAGATGAACACAGATGAACGCAGATGGTAAGGGATAATTTTTTCGATTCGCCCTCCTTCAAGATAACAAATGATAATCAATCTTTAGATGAACTCACAGGCAAGATGAACCCAGATGGGGATGGAGAGGGAGGGCAGCACAGAAACTGGGAATAACCATGATTTTGCTATTAATAGGGAAATTTAGGCAAGAAACCCGGTTTGGAAACCTGGGGCGATCGCCAATACGAATGTATCTTTAACATCTTTTGGTAGCAAATATTCACGGTTTTACCTGCCTTTTTGCTGCTTTAGCTGCTAAGACTGGCATGAATTTACTTTTGCTCTTTCTTTAAGATATTAAAATGGGAACCGCAGATGAACACAGATGAACGCAGATGGGGAAGGATAATTTTTCGATTCGCTCTCCTTCAAGATAACAAATGATAATCAATCTTTAGATGAACTCACAGGCAAGATGAACCCAGATGGGGATGGAGAGGGAGGGCAGCACAGAAACTGGGAATAACCATGATTTTGCTATTAATAGGGAAATTTAGGCAAGAAACCCGGTTTGGAAACCTGGGGCGATCGCCAATACGAATGTATCTTTAACATCTTTTGGTAGCAAATATTCACGGTTTTACCTGCCTTTTTGCTGCTTTAGCTGCTAAGACTGGCATGAATTTACTTTTGCTCTTTCTTTAAGATATTAAAATGGGAACCGCAGATGAACACAGATGAACGCAGATGGGGAAGGATAATTTTTCGATTCGCTCTCCTTCAAGATAACAAATGATAATCAATCTTTAGATGAACTCACAGGCAAGATGAACCCAGATTGGGATGGAGAGGGAGGGCGATCGCCCGCTCTAAATCAGCATCTGCTTGTTAGCAAATGCTCTTTATTATAAGCTCAATCAAAATTTTAAGTTGAGTTAACTCCAGTTAAATTTACGTCCCAAAAGCTCCTCTAGTCTTTGATTATGAGGTCGATAAAAATTATACATCTTAGCAATTAAATTCTCATCAACACGAGAAGAATAACTCCCTTTATTCTTCTCAGAATACTGGATATCACTATACTTTTCTAAACTCAAAAATTGAAAGACTTGCTCCATTACCAAATCTGAATTATTTGCCAAATCTTTGCTGTTCAAAACCAATAATTTTTCTGATGAGAATATCCTCATCCACTTTTCTAAGGCATATACATATAATCCATGACCTAAGTAGTTTTTAGATTTAGTGCGAGCTATAACTTCATTCCAATCCTTTATATCATATAAGTCTTGAAGCTCGGACTCAATAATTTCCTGAAAGGTTTGCTTGGTTTTGCCATTACGCAGGTGCATATGATACTGAGAAACAGCTCTTTTAACTGGATCCCTGACAATCACTAGCAGCTTCGTTTGAGGAAATGAGGCATGGATCAGTTTCTCTAAGTCTACTATCTTCCAATAACCAGGGGTTGCTTCACCAGTAATAAACCCTTCACTTTCTATAACAGGAGGCAATTGACTAATGTATAGCTCCTTGTATAAATCTGGCAATCTAAAACCTCTACTTTCCATCTCCTGCTTACCCACTTCATTCATAGCCCAATCTAGGAAACGAAGCTCTTTTCTGCTTGCCGGTAAAACCTTGGGGTGTTGACATGTGTAGTCGTACAGTGATGTCGTTCCACATTTCATGACACCTATCAACAAAAAGTGAGGATCTACTAGTCTCCCCTTGTCCATACATCTAGGAAGATAGTCTGGCAAAACTCTACGAAGCTTAATACGACAATATTCTTTATTATATGAAATTGCCTCCAAAAATTTTCCCTGTTTTGCATAAACTTTACCTAAGTTACTATATAAAGAAGAAACATTTTTTTCATTAGTGACACTCAGGAAAACTTTCACCTTCTCATCCATCTGTTGTGCAGATAACTCACTACTTGCACGTTGCAAAAAGGTAAATAAAAAGCCCTTCATCTTCGTAGTGATTTTAGGGTTTAGTTGAAGTGCCTTAACGTAGCTTCCAAAACTTTCCTCAAACTCACCTTTCTCCAAAAAAACCTTAGCAAGTTGCAAGTGGACTTGTTCAAAGTCTGGCTGTATAAACAATACTTCTTTGTAGGCTTGCACAGCACTAGACAGATCGGCTTTTTCTAAAGATAGAGTTCCTAAGTAATAATGAAGCCAAGGATCCTTGGGTTGAACCTCACCAACTTTCCTTTCAAGATAAGCAAGTACGTCGTCAAGTTTACCGTACTTAACCGAGAGCTGAACAATGACTTATGCTAACAAGGAACAAAAATAATTTATTTTTTTATTGTTTTGCCCTTGACCATTTTGAAGGTTAAAGTTTAGATCGCAAAATTTAATAGCCTCTTCTACTTCTCCTGTTTTTAGTAAAAAATTTGACAAATTCTGATAAGCTTTGATTGGGACACTTGAAATTCCTTTATGACTGAGTATTTCACGATACCTCTCAACTGCTTGCTGGAAGTTGCCAACTTTAGCATAACCATTTGCTTCCTCCAGCATTAATATTACCTCAGGATTTCTTTTGCTCATCAGTTTCTTTACCTCAATACACTACAAGTGACTTTCTTCCAAATGACTTTAGAACCAATCAAATTTCATATCTAAAAGATCCTCCAGCTCTTGATTAAAAGGCTTAAATAAATCAGACAAAAGATTTCTGACTTCATCATCAGCAGGATCGTAGGCTCCTTGATTAACCGTTTCATATTTTCCTTCTTTGAAATCAGGTAAACCCAGAAAATCAAAGACCAAATCCATGGATTTCTCTGGGGTAAAAGATAAATCCTCCATTTTGAGAATCAAAAGCCGATCTTTCGGAAAAAAATCAAGCCACCGCTTAAGATGAGAGACATACAAGCTTCCTCCAAGAATGCCTGTATCCAGACGGCCAATATCTTTACCCTCTAAACGTCCTGAATTTATTCTATCAATAATAGGCTTGGTGTAATCAAGTATATCTCCTTTAACTAAATTGTATCTCAAAGCCATATTGTAGTGGGAAATAGTCCTGTCTACTGGATTTCTGAGAATTGCGATCGGCTTAACCTCTGGAAATGACTTAAAGATGCGGCTAGGTGTCTCTCTATGACTTAAATAACTAGGAGTTGCTTCACCAGATATAAACACTTCTCCCTGAGGAATGGGAGGAAAGTGAGCCAGATACCAGTCAATCCCATAGTGGAAATTTTGATTGAAGAAGTGTATTTCTTTTACATATGCAGGGACAACATCAGGATGTTGCGAAATATAGCGATAAAGTGAACTCGTAGCACATTTCCAAGGGCCGACGATCGTAAAATTTGGCCCATAGCTTTGGTCGCCATTCCAAGGTTTTCCCGCTTCATAGGGATACCTCTGAAGAAACCGACTTTTTCGATGATAGTGAGAGAGTTGGCTGTAGTATCCTTTCCGACAGTAGTCAATTGATGCTTCTATTTCTCCTGAACTGGCTAGCAGTTTACTAAGAATTTTGTACGCTGAGTAACATTTTGGATCGATCTCAATGATTTGATAGAAATATTTTGCTAGTTCCGATGCTTGGTCTTGGGTAAAGTTCTGAAATAGAAAAGAGCCAAAGTTCAACCGTTCTTTCCGATCTTTTTTAACCTTTAGTGCTGCTAAAAACATATCTCCAGCTTCATTCCATCGCCGATGTCGCGTTAAAAATTCACTGAGTTCCTTATAGTAGATAAAACAACTATTATCTAAGTTAATGGCTTGCCGATAGTGGTCTTCGGCACTTTCATGTTGACCTGTATTAATCAAAATTTTTGCTATCTGGTGATGAAGCGATGGATCGTTGGGGTTCAAGTCAATGGCTTGCTGGTATTCTGATATTGCTGCTTTGAGATTACCTCTCTTTAATAAAACTTTTCCTAGGCCAACATGAAGCTGATAGGAGTTGGGCTCGGCAGCAATGGCACTTGAGTAAAGAGAAGCAGCTTTTTCTAAATCTCCAGATTTGTATAAGGTTTCTGCTGTTACTACGAGAGATTGTTTATTCATATCTATTCTTTAACAAAACATTGATATAGAGTTGAATTTCAATTTTTACTCAGTCCAAAAACATTTTAGCCTTTGTCCATGAACTTTTCCAATGCATTAAAGTCAGACTTGTACAAATTCTCTATTCTTTGCCTAATCACTGGACTAACAGCTTCATAATTTCCTTTATTTTTGATCTTCAAATCATTAAAACTAAACCGATCGACCTCTAGAAACTCACAAACTCTATCCAGCACTACCTGGGGTGACTGAAACAACTCTTCACTCTTCACAAGAGTAAATTGATTGAGAGGAAATAAATTGAGCCATTTCTGTAAATGTCGATAATAAAAACTGTCAGAGAATGAATCTGGTATTTGGCTAAACTCCTCATCTCTGAGTATATCTGAGTGCTGAATAATATTTTCAACGCTCTGAATCAGATGTTCCAATTGTTGCACCTCTCGCCCCTCTCTAACTGACATAAAATAATGGGATAAAGCTCTGTCAACTGGATCGCGCAGACAAAGAATTAGCTTGGTATTTGGTGTGGTGGAATATAACCGTTCTGGAGCATGAATTGAAGAAAAGTAACCTGGAGTGGCCTCCCCAGTCAGGAAACCTGAAGGGACAGCATTTGGAAAATGAGAAAAATACCAATCACTACCTCTAGCGAAGTGAGAGGAGAAGAACCTAACCTCCTTCACCAGGGATGGAATTAACCGAGGATGTTTCACTAAATAATCGTATAATGAAGTTGTTCCTGATTTAAGGGTTCCGACAACGATAAAATCGGGAGGTCTAAGGTTTGGATTTTCAGCATCAGACCTATGGAGCGATCGAAGCCTTTCACTTTTAATCACAAATCGATAGAGACATTCTTGATTAATTAAGATAGCTCTTTTTAGCTCGCCAATCCTGACATATAGATCGCTTAAGCAAAGATAAGTGAACTTGTCAACTTCATATTCGTTACTATTAATCAATTTACTCAAGAAATCAATCAACCGGTGTACTGTTTCTGAGTCATTGACTTGCCTGATTCCGTTGTAGTAAATCTGATTTAGATATACTTTCCCTCCCAGACCTGCATGAATGGCTTCAGAGTAAAGTTCCATAAATTCATCAATATAGCCCTGGAATGCACAAATATCGATCAACTGTTGGTACGCTTCACGCTTGACCCATTTTTTTGATCTCAGGGTCATGAGAATTTGAGAAGCCTCATCAAGTCTTCCATTTCTAATCAGGTCTTTAGCTCTAGCCATCTTGATCGATGGCTTTTCATCTGACTGCTGGGAGGGGCTGCTCATATTTTTCGAGTCATATGCAACAATTATGATATTACCCTATCATAATCTATATTATCTCTCCCATCTGCATCACTTGATGTTTTAATAGATCCTCACTTGAATTGAGCTTGACCGATTCATTGATATTAAATAACGTGAGATCCCAATCGTCCTGAAGCTTGGTCTGATATTTCTTGTATTCAAAAGCACCTCCTACATGCTCATCTCGTTTCACTTCCCGTTCCACATATTCAGCAAAACTATGAAGATACTTAAAGTGAAGCAATGCACCTCTTGCCTGTGGCAGATGCTTCTTGGCAATATTTGTCCAATGATGTCCTGCGTAGATTACAACATCTCGATCGTATCGAAACAGAGGAACTTTATTGACAGTGAAAACAAGATCCTGGGGATTTGGATTGAAAATGCGCTGCCTGAGTCCTCCTCGAAAGTAGGTCATATTTTTACATGGCCCAGAATTTTTCTCGGTGTAATGATAAAAGGTTTTATCAAAATAAGGACATAGGTTTAAGAAGTTCTCTCCCGACTGATAAAAACTTTCCCGCACCGGTTTATCCGAATACATATCCAGAAGAATCACTGGAAGGGCATATTTTTCATGAGCCTCTAGGCGACGACAGAGTTCCGGAATATCAAAAGACTCGAATCCAGGATAGTAAAGCACTTCATCTGCATCGATATTCAAGCACCAATGCCCGTTGCCATATTTTTTGAGCAAGATCTCATTCCAATCGATTCCCATATGAGCCTCTTTGTAGGAACGATTTGTGGTCCAAACATAAACATCTGGTTGTTTTGCCAAAAATTCTGGGGTGCCATCCTCCGAGTTATTTTCAGCGACAAAGAATTTTCGGATCCCCTTACGCCGATAGAAATCAAGCAAGTAAGGCAATCGCAATAGTTCATTCCTCACTACCATGAAACAGAGAACCTCATTTGGTTCCAGTTCAATGGGTTTGCTATCTAGTCGCTTCATGCCATACAGTTCAAACCCGCGATCGCAATCTCCTCGCTTGACAAAAATTCGTCCCAGCTTCTGTTTCACATTGGTATTGTCAGGATGATGTTGCAAAATCTGCTGATATTTTGCCATCGCCCGATCTAAAAGTGCATCCTGACCCTCATCTGTTTGACGAGCTGCCTCAACTTGCTGGGTATAGATGCTGAGATGGGATAATTTTTCACACCCGCTCAAGACTTGCTTCAGTTGTCGCCCTTGCCAGGACTGAGGGCTAATACTGGAAAAAGTTTTATAGATGGAGTTAATGTGCTGTAGAAATTCAATGGGTTCACTGTCTAGGGTTAAACTTTGGCGACTTATGAGCTGGGGATAAGGATAGTTGAGAATATTTTGACCCATTGCCATTGCCTTGCATAATTGGTGAAGATTATGGGCCTGTAGTTTGAGGCTATCTTGATAGGGAGATTGCAGGATAAAATCCGTTTTAAACGCAGCAATAATTTCCGCCACTTTTTCTGAGGTCAAAATCTCTAGCAATGAGTTGGGGGGAGATTCTACTCTCATTGGTTTGGATTGAGAGACGATTACAGGAAATGTAATGACCTCTGCATCGGAACGAGCCACTGCCTTCTGGAAAGATTCAGCAAACCCTTCAAGCAAAATGCAGTCCAAAGTCGGTAGGTTGAGAAAATATCTAGAGGGATATTGATGGACAACTGTATTCACTACATCACCCAGAGACAAGCTTGCTGAAACTTGAACAAATTTCAACTCAGGGTATATTGTTTTGAGGTAGTCGTAATAGCTATTCCGGTCAGAATGATAGGTTAGAATGACCTTGAATTGTTGATTACAAGCACGCTGGAGGCTGTTCAGGAATAGGTTATGGTGTTCGGAAGAAAACTGTGATAGATGACAATGAATCGTGAGTAAAGCATCTCCTCCTAAGGAAGGCGAATTCTTCAAATTTGTAAACGCTTCTGTCATCAAAGCAAACCGCCGAGCCAGCAATTCAGAATTGACTTCAACGAGTGTGTTAACGCTGGCAACTAAAGGTTGCTCGGGATAGCTAGCAATAGCATCTTCTAACTCAGACTTGAGGGAGTAGGCATTTCCTGGCTTAAACCACCTCAGACACTCCTGACGCTTTACCAAACCAATGGTTTCTTGAAATCCTCCTGTAGCAGAAACAACTAGAGAAACTCCAAGTTGACCAATTTCCAGTCCAGTATTGGGAAAGTTCTCCTCTAAACTCGCCAAACAGACAATTGGACTCTGTAAATTGCGAACAAAGTTTAAAGCCTGTTGAGAAAATAGGTCAGGAAAAATCTCATAGGAAACCAAACCGGAAAGATATCGGTCTAAATAGGTATGACTATTGTACTGTTTTACATCATGTTGAGAAAGAGGAACAACTCTACCTAGAAATATAATATAGAGCCTGTCAAACAATTCTGTCTTCAGCTTTTTCAACGCATCAACAAATACTAAAAACCCTTTTCTCTCCTCCAATCGACCAAAGAAAACAATGGGGATTCTATCGCCAACTCTACTGTTAAGAGCATCAACTTCTGGGTCACTGCTCTTAGGATACTCCTGCTCGATCGCTGGGAAGCAATAGGGCAAATGAATGGCTTTTTCTACAGACCAACCATATCCTTCCACTCGCCGCTTCAAAAAGTTTGATAAATGAATCGACATATCAGCCTTTTCAAAAGACAATTTTTCCCGCTGGCTAACATCAAAAAACCATTTCCAGGAGTTAACATCATCAACAGTGAACCGGTTATTCACATCAAAAATCCAATCGTGAGGGCCGTGAATTGTTGTTGCGATTACGGTATTACTCTTGAGTAAACCACTTTCCTTAGCTTCTATTGTTGGGTAGCCAATTCCCCAGAAATCCTGAAACTCAATATAAAGGTGGGTTTCTTCACTGAAATACTGGCAGAGTGATTCTAAAAAGAATAGAATCCAGTAACCTTCTCGACGAATCCAATCCCAATCAGGAAACAGTGACAGAATGGATTCATGAAAATCAGTTGTAGAGAGCAATCGATTTAAGGCATTTACCGAGATGATACTACTAATATAGGGGATATGGGAATCACCTTCAAAAACTTCCTCTTGATTGAAAAGAATCAGAATGATTTTCCAACCGCCCTCAACCAACTTTTGACTTAGGGTTCGGTAGTAAGTTCCAATCCCTCCGTTTTTAAAAATTCCCTCAAATTCACTGGCCACTAAGATTGCTACTTTATCTTGTCTACTATGGGGTAGATTCCTGATAACTTGGTCTTTAAGTAAAACTTTTTCTTGCCCAGTCACTAAATACATGATACTCGATCCTAATATGAATTACGTTTAGATTTGCTACAAATAGTTTATATAGCGTTTCTTGGATTCATGAGGTACACCTATACACCTGTGGACTGCCTCAAAACCTATTTCTCTGTACCTCAATTCCCCTCCCAAGAGGGGTTAGGTTTCCCCTCCTGGGAGGGGTTAGGTTTCCCCTCCTGGGAGGGGTTAGGTTTCCCCTCCTGGGAGGGGTTAGGTTTCCCCTCCTGGGAGGGGTTAGGGGTGGGTTACTGTTCCCTAAAATCCCGAAATTGTGTACTTCATAGCTATGAGAATTGCTATAACTCGTAGGTTGGGTTGAGGTAACGAAACCCAACAGCAAGGGTTGTTGTGTTGGGTTTCGCTATCGCTCAACCCAACCTACAATTATTTATAACACTTTGTCTTTTAGTAAAACTTTTTCTTGCCCAGTCACTAAATACATTATACTCGATCCTAAAATTTAAACGATAATCAACTTAACGAACCAATTCAATGATTATCAACTACAACGACTTTTATGGGAAAGAAAGCTCTTCAAATGATGGGCAACCCCCTTGACTAGAGAGTATATCCCCCAACTTTTCCAGATATGTTGGGTGATTAGGTTGTAATTGGACACATATCTCGTATTCTTTGACTGCTTCTGTTTTCTTTCCAAGCTTTTCTAGAGCATTCCCCAATCTAAATCGGGCTTCTGCATTATTAGGCTGAAGCAGACTCACGATCTGATACATTTTCTCGGACTCTTCCCACAGATGATACCTAAAGCAAAAGCCTGCATAGTCATCTGCAAAATGCTGTAAAGCTTGATGGGCTTTCTCCTTCAGCGTCATATTATTTGGGTCAAGCTGAAACGCACGATGATAGCACCAACTTGCTTCTGCTTCGTCCTCTTCTTGCAGCAACTCTCCTAGGGTTGTCAAAAATTGAACCCTAATCCAATTAGGCGCATCCTCTGCATGAATCAGTTGCTTCAGTTCTCGAATAGCTTCTTGTTTCTCTCCTTTCTGCTCCAAGATCTGAACGAGATCCCATCTCAACCAACAGTTATTAGGCAGCAAATGATTTGCACGCTTGATATTTTCAAGGGCTTCATCTAGTTTTTCTTGGTTTTTTTGAGTTTCGACTAATTCTCGAATTGTCCATGGATCTTCGTATTGATCGACAATTGGCTGAAGAATTTTCTCAGCCTTCTCATAAGCTCCTAGTTTTGCTAAACAAGAGGCCAGAGTCCGAGAGAGTTGAATATCTCCTGAATAATGATTTAAACCCATCTGACAAAACTCAATAGCACGCTCAAAATCTTCTATTTCTTTTAGTTGATGAGTGAGGGAATGATAAATTTGAATATCCTGCGTTGATTCTATGTTGATAGCTTCAATATAGGCAGCAATCATCCGATCTAAATCTTCTTTCTGTTCCGCTTCAAGACCTTGCTGAAGCCACTCCTCTGCCGTTATGCCTTGGTCTTCAATTGGAGTAGAAGGAGAAATATTATCTAGACCACCAGCTAAATACTCTAAATGACCAATGATTTGCTGAAGTCGATGAACCAACATGTGATGATCGAGTACAAATTGATGTCGTTTTCTAGCCCCTTCAATCCCCCCAATATCAAATAACCTTAATGCCTTGCTATAGGCATCTCGAATACCCTCTACACTATCATCATATATCCTCACCACAGGCAAGGAAGTCTGAAGATAGGACGGCAATACGCGATCCAAATCCGTCACATTTCTCGGCACAATGGGCACCTGTCCACACAGCAGTGCATCAAAAAACCGTTGTGACAGATCCTGAGCCAATGGCAAACACAAAGAAACCTTATAACCACACCACTGCTTGAAGCGATCCTCCAAATTTAGTCCAAAATAAACTTCCTGATGTGCCTCATCAAACAAAGCGATCCGATGATCTGGAATCTCCTCCTGAACTTGCTCGATTAAACGATTTCGCCACTCTGAAAAATCATAGCGAGTGAAGCCTCCATAGAGCTGGTTAGACCGTTCCTGTTCCCCATAGATCGAAAACCAATGCTGGGCCTGTTCAGCTGTCCACTGGGTTGTACATAGTGGAACTGAAACCTCATCCATCATACTCCAAGAACTCTTAAGTAAATCCTTGGCAAACCCATATCCTAAAATACAAACATCAACCCAGTCAATTATTTGAATATTTTCATAGTAATCATGATGATTATCCCAAAACCAACCAATAATTAATCCGAAAAAATCCTGTTTTTCTAATTGGTTAATAATTTGAATTTCATCAAAAAGATGAACTAATAATAAAACTGCATCAAAATTTGACACATTAATTGATGTGACATCATGAGAAAACTCTACATGATAGTTTTCTCGTGAAAAAAACTGCTGAAACGTCCTATTGGTTTCACTAGAAAAAATACGTTCGGCACGCCGGCTAATGACCAAAATCCGTTTCTGAGTTAATTGTAAAAATTTCTGTAGCTTATCTATCGGCTTCTGGCGTTTAGTTTGAGACTCAGAAGTAGAAATAGACTGAGGACGCAACTCAATAGCGCGGCGATATTCTACAATTCCCTCTTTTGTCTTGCCTAATTTGACTTTAGCATGACCTAAGCCATGATTGAAATCAGGATTGTCTGGCCATTTATCAACTGCGGTTTGATAAATGGCGATCGCTTCGTCCCACTTCCTTAAGTTCGATAATGCCTTCCCCAAATTATGATACGACCAAGCATACTCTGAATTCAACTCAATTGCCTTGCGATAGGGACTCACCGCTTCTTCGTACTTCCCCTGAAGTAAGAAACTATCCCCGAGATGATGGTAATAAAGGAACAGATTCGGTTCTAACTCAATGGCTTTCTGATAAGCATTTACCGCTTCTTCAAATCGTTTTTGCTTCGCGAAAGCATCCCCCAAGTTGTAATAGGCTTCTGCAATATTATCATCCAATTCAATGGCTTTTTGTAAGTAAGGAATAGCAGTATCTATTTTCTCTTGATACAGTAAGGTGATGCAGGAGATGCAGCACTTTTGTATAAAAATGTAGCATGTAACGACACTAGCGCGAAGCGCTATATCAAAATCTTTTGTGAGGTTTTGAAAAGGCTTTCTAGGCAAGCGATCTCGAAGAGATCCGCGAAGAATGCGCAAATTTTTTCCTTCATTAGGGTTATTTAACTTAATTGTAACACAAAAAAGAAAATTAATTTTCTTTTTTGGAGATGTCTATTATAAACCAACCGATACCATTATGAACTCGAGCGGCAGTGAAGGGGGAACGATTAATTAATTGCCCTCCTAAATATAAGGAGGTGGAACTACCTCCATCTAAATTTAAAGCATCTGTTGCTCCCATTTTCTCCATCACTAAGGCTAGTTCTTTAAGTGTGGGCCCTCGTCCCCCAGGACGGTGGTGAACTGCTGCTATAATCAAAGTGTTGCGGTCTGTGATAGCGATCGCGCTACGTACTGCTGCTTGTTGTTGGAAGGCTTTAGTAAATTTTTCTGCTTCTGCATTTAAAACTATGTTGTTATTTTGGATTAGTAATGGTCCTGCACCGATGATATTGGGATAACGAATAAAGTCGGCAGGAATGGTTCTGCTTATCTTATCTAGAATAGTTCCTAGTTCTAGTTTATCCGCAGCAGATTGATAGGAGCGCAGTACTAATAAGTAACCTTCGGCAGGAATGGCGAAGGATTCTGAGCCTGCGGTTTCTGCTGTAAACTTGTCTACAATGAGATTGTTGCGCACTTCCACAATTATTTCATTGTCGATCGTGGTGGTATAACTAGCACCCCAAGCAGGAGTATAACGAGAGATACCTGCTTTGATGTAACCGCTGTTGAGATGTTGGATGGGGAAAGTCTCTCCTGTTGCTGTGGTGATTGTTTCTTCTAAACGGAGACGGTCAAATTTTATTTCTCCTGACTGGTTCCAGGCGATCGCCCCTCTATTTAAGATTGGTCCTGACTGCCAAACTCCCTCTTGACGCACTGCTCCTAAGGGTAGTTTATTGTTGCGATTGAAGAAACCTCCGTTAATGGCAATGGCAGCTTCATGATTTTTTGCAGTAGTAATCAGAGGAGCAATCCCTTCAGCCCCACTCTGAGGAACAATCGGTTTCATGGCTAGATTAGGGCTGTTGCGATCTATTTCTAGCCAAAATACAGGAAATGTTATTTGTTCTAGTTCTTGGAGAGTTTCAGAGGTATTCTTTTCTATGTCTATGGTGATATATTGTTGATGCCAATTAATTCCCGGTTGCCAAACAATATCTCTCGTTCTCAAGGTTTTTGCTTTCCGCTGGATAATCAAACGGTTATTGGGCAGAGTTCCCACAGCCAAACCTATGCCTTCAGACAAAGGAAACTTGATTCTTGTTTGTTTCCCCCCTCTTGCACTTTCCAAAACAAACAAAGGTGGAGTATTTATTTCTTCTCCTTCTCCCTCCTCTGTGTCTCCCTCTTCTCCTTCTCCACTGGCGGTTAGCCTAGTGGAATCGTGAGTTTGTGTGAAACTTTCCCATAAAGAAGCATCAGCCATAGCATCAAGAGTAACTATGCCTTCTTTTTTCCCTTGACTAATTTGCCAAGAAGTAATACCATCTAGATATACAGTGACTTCTTCTGCCCAAGGAGAACTATCAATTGAGATATCCTCAATTTTTCTTTGCTGTCCGTTGATTATTAGGGTATTGCCTTGAATTTCTAACTGCCAACCAGCTCTTGCAGCTAAGGTAGTGATGTCTAGATAGCGATAAGCTCCTGAGTGCTGGGTGTTTAGGGTGAGAGGAGCTGCAGTAGGTTCGGAAAACCAAGCCACGGGTTGCAGCCCTGGGTTGTTACTATTTAATAAGTTTATTCCCAAGATTTGCTCTGCTGCAGTATCGCTAATCCCTATCCTAGTTTGATTGTCCTCCCCTTGCCACTGACTCCAAGGAACCTCAATCGTTCTACCTTGGAGGTTGATTTGGTCTCCCTGTTTGAGGATCGTGACAGCAAGACTGGCTTGTATAACTCGATTGTTACTATGTTGAAATTTACTAAGATTATTTATATTCTCTTTAGTTACTTGTTCCTTTAGGGTAGCACCGTGGTTTGATGTAGCACTGCTGTGCTTTAAGGTAGCATCAACCTGCGTTCCTACGGTGGCAGATAGGAGGAATAAGGGGGTGATGGCAATGAAAAGATTGATTGGGCTTATTTTGGGCTTTCGTGCCATTGTGAATTGACCTCTACTTAACAATAAGTATAAATACGCTTATTGATTAAAACTCAAGATTTTTGATAGTATTTAGAATAGACTTTTTGGTAATTTAGACAATTCAGGAAAAAAACGGATAAAAACCAATGAAGATAAAACAAAAATAAACATAGATTCGGTGGATCCCTGGACTAATACTACAATAAATGACTGGAAACTGTAAAAAAAGAAACAAAATTGAAAAAATTTCTTATTGATTAATTTAAGTAAAGACAGAATGAAAAAGACAACAGGCACGGCATCAACCAAAGTAGAGCATAGTTACAGAGAGGTTATAGAGATGAAGAAAAATAAGCCAGTAACGGCAGAAGCAAAAGCTCCCCGTTGGTTGGTGGAAGAAAGAGATGCTTGTGGTGTGGGTTTTATCGCTTGTAAAGATGGCAGGAAAAGTCATAAGATTATTCAACAAGCTTTAAAGGCTTTGACTTGTTTGGAACATCGTGGTGGATGCTGTGCAGATCGGGACTCTGGAGATGGTTCTGGAGTGCTGACGGGTCTGCCCCTGAAGTTGTTCCAATCTTGGTTTGCAGCAGAAAATATCCCCATGCCGGAACCGGAAACTTGGGGGGTGGGGATGGTATTTTTGCCTCAAGACGAGGAAAGGGCAAAGGAAGGTCGGGCTTATATTGAAGAGGCGATCGCCTTAGAGAAGCTACAGGTTTTAGGTTGGCGGCAGGTTCCCATTCGTCCGGAACTGCTAGGGGTGCAAGCGCGAGAGTATCAACCTCGTATCGAGCAGGTAATTGTTACTTCCCCGGATAAGCTGAAGGGAGATGCTTTGGAACGGGTTTTATATGTGGCTCGCTCTCGGGTAGGGAAGCGGTTAGCTCAGGATTTCTATATTTGTTCTTTCTCTTGTCGCACTATTGTCTATAAGGGCATGGTTCGGTCGGCAATATTGGGTGAATTTTACCAGGATTTGCAAAACCCGGACTATTCAACGGCTTTTGCAGTGTATCACCGTCGCTTCAGCACCAATACTATGCCTCAATGGCCTTTCGCTCAACCCATGCGCCTGTTGGGTCATAATGGGGAAATTAATACGGTCTTGGGCAATATTAATTGGATGATGGCTCGGGAAGTTAATCTGGAAGTACCGGGTTGGACTGCAGAGCAGTTGGAGGGTTTGAAGCCCATCGTCAATACGGATAATAGCGACTCCTATAATTTGGATAGCGTGATGGAGTTGCTGGTGCGGACGGGTCACAGTACTCTGGAAGCAGCCATGATTCTGGTTCCGGAAGCGTATCGCAACCAACCAGCTCTGAAACCCTATCCAGAAATTGTGGATTTCTACGACTATTATGCCGGGATGCAGGAGGCTTGGGATGGTCCGGCGTTGCTGGTGTTTAGCGACGGCAAGGCTGTAGGTGCTTGTTTGGATCGCAATGGTTTGCGTCCCGCTCGCTATTGTATTACTGAGGACGGCTGTTTGGTAGTGGGTTCGGAAACCGGCGTGGTGGCGCTTCCGGAAACAGAGATTGTGGAGAAGGGACGGTTGGGTCCCGGTCAGGCGATCGCCATCGATCTAGAATCCAATGAGATACTCAAGAATTGGGAAATCAAGCAGCGGATTGCTGGGGCCAAACCCTATGGAGAATGGTTGGGTAAGTATCGCCAGCAAGTAGGAAGTCTACCTTTCAGCACTGAAAATAAGTCTATCGATAACTTGCTTCAGTTGCAAACAGCTTTTGGCTACACTGCTGAAGATGTGGAAACCATTATCCAGTCCATGGCTACTTTAGGGAAGGAGCCAACTTTCTGCATGGGGGACGATATTCCTCTGGCAGTGCTTTCTAATAAACCTCGGTTGCTCTACGATTATTTCAAGCAGCGCTTCGCTCAGGTAACTAATCCCCCTATCGACCCGTTGCGAGAAAGTTTGGTCATGTCTTTGCAGGTGCGTCTGGGCAGTCGGGGTAATGTACTGGATATTAAACCAGAAGATGCTGCCATGTTGGAGTTGTCCAGTCCTTTAATTAATGAGGCGGAGTTGGCTGCTATTGTGGCCTTGGGAACCCCCCCCTTCCGTCCCCCCCAGGGGGGGGGAAACCGCCCCCCCTTCCGTCCCCCCCAGGGGGGGGGAAACCGCCCCCCCTTCCGTCCCCCCCAGGGGGGGGGAAACCGCCCCCCCTTCCGTCCCCCCCAGGGGGGGGGAAACCCGGTTGCAGGGGGAGAAACCCGGTTGCAGGTGGTGACTTTGTCCGCTGAGTTTGAGCTTAGTGCAGGACCGGAAGGACTGGAACTGGCGCTGCAAAGGCTCCGGGAAGAAGCTGCTACCGCGGTTAGAGAAGGGAAAGAGATTCTAATTATTAGCGATAGAGCTGAAGGAACCATTGATGAAGCTCGTAGTTATATTCCCCCTCTCTTAGCTGTAGGAGCGGTGCATCATCATTTAATTCGCCAGGGCTTGCGGCTGAAGGCTGCTTTAATTGTGGATACGGCTCAATGTTGGAGTACTCACCATTTTGCCTGTCTCATCGGTTACGGTGCTAGTGCTGTATGTCCTTATTTGGCTTTGGAAACAGTACGGCAGTGGTGCAGCAGCGACAAAACCCAAAAGTTGATGCAGTTGGGGAAAATGGAGCCATTATCTCTAACACAAGCTCAAGAAAATTATCGCAAGGCAGTAGAAGCGGGTTTGTTAAAGATTCTCTCGAAGATGGGTATTTCTCTCCTTTCTTCTTATCAAGGAGCTTCTATTTTCGAGGCGATTGGGATAAGTGCGGATGTAGTTAATATGGCTTTTGCGGGAACTACCAGCCGGGTAGGGGGTCTTTCCCTGGTAGAATTAGCTACAGAAATTGTATCTTTCCACTCTCGCGCCTTCCCCACTCTCCAAGGCAAGAAATTGGAGAACTTCGGCTTTATTAATTATAAGAAGGGCGGGGAATATCACATGAATAGCCCGGAAATGTCTAAGGCTCTTCATAAGGCAGTGGGCAAGAAAGATAAGGACCACTACGAACTGTACAAACAGTATTTGCAAGAGCGTCCCGCTACCGCTTTGCGAGATTTGTTGGAGTTTAAGGGCGATCGCTTCGCGGCACTTCGCGATCGCAGCTCTATCGCAATAGAAGAAGTAGAACCGGTAGAAAACATTGTCCGTCGCTTCTGTACTGGAGGCATGTCTTTGGGAGCCTTGTCTCGAGAAGCCCACGAAACTCTAGCTATTGCCATGAATCGCTTGGGAGGTAAGTCTAACTCTGGGGAAGGAGGAGAAGACCCGGTGCGGTTTAAGGTGTTAGACGACGTAGATGAGTCAGGTTATTCTGCTACTTTGCCCCATTTAAAAGGTTTGCGCCATGGAGATACGGCTTCTTCCGCTATTAAGCAAGTGGCTTCGGGACGGTTTGGGGTAACCCCAGAGTATTTAATGAGCGGCAAACAGTTGGAAATTAAAGTAGCTCAAGGAGCGAAACCGGGAGAAGGAGGGCAGTTACCGGGCAAGAAGGTCAGCCCTTATATCGCCGGATTGAGAAAAAGTAAGCCGGGAGTAACTCTTATTTCCCCTCCTCCCCACCACGATATTTACTCCATCGAGGACTTGGCTCAGTTAATTTTCGACCTCCATCAAATTAATCCCCAAGCGCAAGTTTCTGTAAAATTAGTGGCAGAAATTGGTATCGGCACTATTGCCGCTGGAGTAGCTAAAGCCAATGCGGATATTATTCAAATTTCCGGACACGACGGGGGAACGGGTGCTTCTCCCTTGAGTTCCATCAAGCATGCGGGAGCCCCTTGGGAGTTGGGACTGACGGAAGTACATCGGATTTTATGGGAAAATCAATTGCGCGATCGCGTCATTCTCCGAGCTGACGGTGGTTTGAAAACCGGTTGGGATATCGTCATGGCAGCCTTAATGGGAGCAGAAGAATTCGGTTTCGGTTCCATTGCCATGATTGCAGAAGGCTGTATTATGGCCAGAATTTGCCATACCAACAACTGTCCCGTGGGAGTAGCCACTCAGCAGGAACGATTGCGCAAGAGGTTTACAGGCATTCCGGAACATGTAGTTAATTTCTTCTATTTTATTGCCGAAGAAGTGAGGAGTTTGTTGGCTCACTTGGGTTATCGGAGTTTAGAGGAAATTATCGGTCGGGGGGATTTGCTTACAGAACGGAAGGATATTCAATTGACCAAAACCCAAAACATGAATTTGACTTGCTTGACCGATTTGCCAGACGTTAGTAAAGACCGCAGTTGGCTCCAGCACGAAACAGTTCACAGTAACGGACCGGTACTGGACGATGAATTATTGGCAGATTCCGCAATTGAGAAAGCGATTGCTTCTCGCAGTACGGCCAGCAAAGAAGTGAAAATTGTCAACACGGACCGTTCCGTCGGAGCGAGAATAGCTGGGAAAATTGCTTCTCTCTACGGTAATAACGGTTTTGAGGGTGCCCTCACCTTCAACTTCCAGGGTTCCGCCGGGCAGAGTTTCGGGGCATTTAACTTGCCGGGAATGAAATTAGTGCTGCAAGGAGAAGCCAACGACTATGTGGGCAAAGGCATGAACGGAGGAGAAATAATCATTATTCCTCCTGGGGAAGCTACTTACCCAGCAGCAGATAACGTCATTGTAGGTAATACTTGCCTTTACGGAGCAACTGGGGGAGTGCTGTACGCCAACGGACGAGCGGGAGAGCGGTTTGGAGTGCGCAACTCCAAAGGTACTGCCGTTATTGAAGGAGCGGGAGACCACTGTTGCGAGTACATGACTGGAGGAGTTATTGTGGTTCTCGGTACTGTAGGTCGCAATGTAGGAGCGGGAATGACTGGCGGTTTGGCCTATTTCCTGGATGAAGATGGCTCTTTTCCCCAGAAAGTTAATGGGGAAATAGTGAAAATTCAACGGGTTTCTACTGCAGCGGGAGAAGGGCAATTAAAGGATTTGATTGTGGCTCATGCAGATAAGACTGGAAGTAAGAAAGCGGGAGCAATTTTGCAAGATTGGCAGTCTTATTTAGGTCAGTTCTGGCAAGTAGTTCCTCCTTCTGAAGCGGATAGTTCTTTTGCTTTAGCTACTAGTACTGAGGAGTTGGCAGCGGTTAGTTCTTAAGGGACTATCCCCCTAAATCCCCCTTATCAAAGGGGGACTTTCAAACTCACTTTTTGCACTTGTAGTATATTTGAAGTACGAACATAAGAACATGGGTTAGAAATGCTTTGAAAATGATTAAATTAGATTAGCATCGTAGGTTGGGTTGAGGTAACGAAACCCAACAAGCCACAAAATTGGTGTTGGGCGGTCCCTGCACTTCGGCTACGTCGAAGGGTTTCGCTCGCGGGAAACCCAACCTACAATTACTATTTGCTACAAATAGTTTATTGTATCGCATTATAGATTGAGATTATCCCGTGGGTTGAGAAACCGGGTTTCTTTCCAAAGTTTTGGGATTAATCTTTAAAATAAGAGGAGAAACCCGGTTTCTTTGCTGAAATAATAGGTTGGGTTTCCTGATGGTGCAAGTCTGGGCTGCCTAACAATAGCGGGTAAGCCGTGACTATTGAGAATGTTGATGCTGCTTTTGACTACAGCTCAGGGAAGCTGTGGTGGGCAATGCCCACCCTACGAAAAAACTCTATCAACTAATTTTGAACACACCCCATCTAATCTATCGATAGGGTAGCGCTCAAGAATTTTCTCAGAAGATTCAATTTTATTATCGCAATAATGCCCCCCTCTAATCTATCGATAGGGTAGCGATGGAACGTATTTTCACAAGATTCAATTTTATTATCGCAATAATGCCCCCCTCTAATCTATCCATAGGGTAGCGCTTGAGGATTTTCTCAGAAGATTCCACTTTATTATCGCAATAATGCTCGCTCCCTAATCTATCGATAGGGTAGCGCTCAAGGATTTTCTCAGAAGATTTAATTTTATTGTCGCAATAATGCTCATCCTCTAATCTATCGATAGGGTAGCGATTCCCAAGCTCAAAGTAGTCCTTGAAGGTGTCGGGCTATAAGACTAGCATGAGATAGAGGTTTACTCAAGTTGGAAACATCGGAATTGGTTTCATAGTCAAGAAGTACTAAATCACCCTTGTTCAGAAGGGATTGTAAAGCTTGAATTTCTTTAGATAAATAATTGACTAAGATATATTTATAAGAAGGAATATATATCTTTACTCGTGCTTCTTCGTAGCCAAGCAAGACATCTCCATCAATTCCTTGCCGATGACCAATCACTTTCCCTAAGCTTCTAACTGTTCGCTTAATACCTTTCATATTCTTGATGATGAATTTAGAAGAATCAACATCTGCTTTCTCAAAGACTTTTAGACCTTGCCATATGCCCTCAACTGTCTCTGAGAAGTAGCCAGGAGCAAAAGGTACTGGTATTCCTCCATGAGGATAGAAGGGACTAAATTTTATCCAAGGTTCCATCGCTTTTGATGTGGTGTCCACTACGGTTGCAGATGGAAATTCCACAGCTATTTTTTCTCTTTTTCTCCTCCTACTAACAAGAAAAATATTATTCATCGATAACCTTCTTATCCTTCTTACCCGATCGGCTTTCAATTAGCAGTCACTTGCCATTACAAAGTTTGCTTAAAACTCTCGAGAAGTCGATGTGATATTTTTTTGTATAAAATTGGCGATATCTTTTTTATTCATCTTTCCTTGGGCTACGTCGATCGTTAAGTTATAAACAGCATCAGGGGATAAATTGAGACTAAATCTATTCAAAACTAAAAAGGTAGTCATCGCCGCCAAAGCAGTGCGCTTGTTGCCATCAATAAAAGGATGATTTTGAGTTATATGAAATAGATAAGCTGCTGCTTGCTCTGAGATGGTAGGATGTAAGAATTCACCGCCAAAACTAGCATAAGGTTGTGCCAGTGCGGATTTGAGTAAACCTTCATCTCGAACTCCAAAAATTCCACCAAATCGTTCAATCTGTTGCTTGTGAATATTTAAAACTTGATTGAAAGTAAGAAATTTAGTTGGCAAGGCGACGATAAACCTCCTCCCATTGTTTTTCAGTTTCTAGATAAGCCTCCCATGCTTCTTTATCTTCAGCCATTACAGGTGATAAATTCTTTTGAGTTGTTCCTTTACTGCTTAAAACCTCCTGCTTTTCATCGTAACGCTTTTTATTTGGTTGTCCCGGGGAAAAATTTTCTTTTAGTTTAGGGTTCATTTGTTTATCAACAATTGATTAATATTAATATATCATATATCTGACAAATAGGGAAACCCTTCGGCTACGCGGGCACTGCCCAACACCCAATCTTTTGGCTTGTTGGGTTTCGTGAGCGAGACCCAACCTACGATTTATACTACGATTTATACATTGGCTGGTGCGTTGTGGCGATATAACATATCTAACTTTTTGTCATTAATAGACATTGCCACAAAAGAAAATTCTACTGAGTCAAATAAGAAAACAAATCCCCAACAGTTAGCTTGAACTCTAGATCCATATCACGGATAAACTGGGGTAAAGGGAGTTCCATATCGGAGCGATCACAGATTCTAATATTTTCTTGAGGAAATAAAACTATAACTAAATCCTCTTCTGGATCGATAAGCCATCCCAGTTGAGAACCGTTATTCAAACAGTGGACAATTTTACGAATCACCGTAGTTTGTCTTTGTTCGGGAGATAAAATCTCAATTACCCAATCAGGCGCTATCTCGAAGCGATTACCGATACGGTTATTACTCTGACGGGGGATTCGTGCAGCCTGGAAAACGCCAATATCGGGAACTAGAGAAGTTCCTCCAAAAGTACAACGAATCTCAGGTAGAGCATAGCCAATTTTTGATGGCATTAAAACCTGATTGATGGCGGTGGTAAGAGACCACTGAAGAAGAGAGTGTTGTCCTTGTGGCATAGTCTTTTGCTCTATCTTACCGTTGATATATTCAGAGGCAGGCTTAGTCTCCTCTTGTTGGAGAAAGTCTGCTAAGGTTATGGAACTTGGGATTGTTGCAGTCATCATTTCTCGCCCGTTTATTCAATGATAACGGTTATTAATCTTTAGCGCTTGTGGTGGGCAATGCCCACCCCACTACCAAAAAAATTTTAATCTTCTGGATTAATTCCCATTTGGAGTAAACGCTGGGCTAACTTTTCAGCTCGTAGACGTTCGGTTTCAGCTCGTTGGCGTTCCTCTTCAGCCTGTTGTTGGAAAGTTTCAGCTCGTAGGCGTTCGTTTTCAGCTTGCTGGCGTTCCTCTTCAACCTGTTGCTGGAAAGTTTCAGCTCTTTGTTCTAAAGTTTCAGCTCGTTGGCGTTCCTCTTCAACCTGTTGCTGGAAAGTTTCAGCTCTTTGTTCTAAAGTTTCAGCTCGTTGGCGTTCCTCTTCAACCTGTTGTTGGAAAGTTTCAGCTCTTTGTTCTAAAGTTTCAGCTCGCTGGCGTTCAGTTTCAGCTCGCTGGCGTTCAGTTTCAGCTTGCTGGCGTTCCTCTTCAACCTGTTGTTGGAAAGTTTCAGCTCTTTGTTCTAAAGTTTCAGCTCGTAGGCGTTCATCTTCAGCTTGCTGGCGTTCTTCTTTAATTAATTCCTCCACTATAGGAGGATTGAGCAGTTCTTTCACCGATAAAACTAGTTGGGAAAACTGACTAGAAACAATTGTTTCCTCTTCGCTAAAATCTACAAAATCATATCCCTCTTCTTTCTGAGAATTAGTAAACACCCTCACGAGTTTCTTTTTTGGGTCTACTATCCAATAGGAAGGAATTTTTGCTATTTCGTATTCATCACGTTTAACCACGTAATCATCCCGGCGATTGCTGCTGACTACTTCTATTACTAGAATCGGTTGTTCTTTAAAATCTAAAACTCCAGCTCCGGGACGATGAAGAACTTGTTCCCAAACAGTTTTACTAAATACTACCACATCTGGGATTCGAGATGTATTATCTTCTGTTCGCACTCCCGTCCCTAAAGCATTAGCCACTAAATCCAAGTTTTCAACTGCAAAGTAGCGCTGTAACTTGTAAACCAAAAACTTGCAAATATTGGTATGTAAATGTGTGGGTGTTGGCATGGGTATTAGTTTTCCTCTGACTAACTCGTATCTAACATCTGGTTCGACTACATATTCAAGATATTCTTGGAAAGTTAACAGATGTTCAATTTTAGGAGGTTCATCTACCTCCCTTGCTTTCTTGACAGCTTGGAGCATTATTTAACTCTCTCCTGTTCCCTGATTTTACTATCCAATCTTATACCAATTCGACCTGATGATGCAACTAATACATTTGGGCAAGATTAACCAATAAGAAGATGTCAGCTACAGATGTTGCCAGAGCATACGATCATCTATGGGGAAGACTGGGAAGTTTTGAGGACAGACGAAGAAGATATTTAGTGAAACGTGTCCGTGAAGATGATCGAAGAAAAGTTAAGGAACTTGAAAACGACCAACGTTTTGTTCGTCTACTTTATCACACGATGCGAGAAGCATTTCTGAGCTTCAAAGTGCAGGCCCCGGCTCTCGTGGCATTGTTTTTGGGGTAAGGCCAAAGCCAGACGTGGGTATTGATGGTCACATGTTTAATGTTTTCAATGATAACGGAGTAGTAAGATTTGTTGATGGACAACGCAACTCTGTACCCGATCTTTCTACTATGACGGATTTTGGGTTTATACGTACTAATTGAGGCTTAGAGGCATAGAATGCTAAATTTAGAATCGGCAAAGAAAAAAGTAGTAGCCTATCTGGACTCACAATATAAGGTCAAAGATGAGCCCCTCGTGATGATTCGTGAAGACTTTATAGTTACTAAAGATTATGGCTGGATATTCTCCTATGAATCAAAACGTTTTTTAGAAACTGGTGAGCTTCGTTACAGACTAGTTGGGAATTATCCTTTGCTAATATTTAAGGATAGCGGTGAAATATACCCTGTAGACACTATAGATGACCTGGAAAAAATTGTAAAAGAACATCAAGCTAGTTCTGTATAAACTAAGAGATTTTCACCTCGTCAGCTACTAGATATTATCAACATGAGTCAAGACTACTTTACAACTCAGCGCCTAGTCAGCACCTTCGATCCAGAATTTAAGCCCGAGATTTTGAATCACCATCTTCTTATTGTGGGCTTAGGAGGAAATGGTAGCCATATCGCATTGGCCGCAGCGAGAATGGGCTTCAAAAAAATCACCGGAATCGATAAAGATCTTGTGTCAGAGAGTAATTTGAGTAGACAGGTTCTTTATACAACTGAAGATTTAGGTAAATATAAGGCAAATGCAGCCAGGAAAAATCTGTTTCGAGACGAGCGCGAAGCCCTATATAGCAATATTAGAACGATTGCTACACTCCCGAGCAACCGCTGCTGTGCTGTATTAACTATCAACTGTCAACTATCAACTGTCAACTGCTATAGATTTTGTTGGATGTCACCTCAGCAAAGTCCCTGCCTAAACTGTAGCTTTGCTAGCTCTCCATACCTAGAGAGGTGGTTTGAATTTTATAAGTTCCATAATGGTCAAAGGAAAATAAAAACTGAAGAGGTAAGTGCAATTGATAAAAAAATCTCACTTGAAGGTGGCCATCCTTCAATCTATCCAACTGCATGTATTGGCTCAAACTTAATGCTCTCCATCGCGTTAAATTATTTTATGAGTCATAGGGATATGCCAAGGATGATTGAATTTTCAATCTTAAATTTCACTTTACAAAAAAGTGAAATAATGAAAAATAAGAATTGTCCTACCTGTTCTAACTAGACATCTCCATCAATTTCACCAAATCTTTCAAATCGATAACCTTCTTATCCTTCTTACCCGATCGGCTTTCAATTAGCAGCCACTTGCCATTACAAAGTTTGCTTAAAACTCTCGAATCGTTTCAATTAGTTGCGAAACATGAATACCCACAGCATCTGACAAAGCTTGCTGAGTCAGAGTCTTTTGCTTGCGCAGCAATCCCAGCCGCTAAAATCGGGCCGGAACTATTACTAGTTTAGAGCTATTCCGAAGTCGATGTGATATTTTTTTGTATAAAATTGGCGATATCTTTTTTATTCATCTTTCCTTGGGCTACGTCGATCGTTAAGTTATAAACAGCATCCGGGGATAAATTGAGACTAAATCTATTCAAAACTAAAAAGGTAGTCATCGCCGCCAAAGCAGTGCGCTTATTGCCATCAATAAAAGGATGATTTTGAGTTATATGAAATAGATAAGCTGCTGCTTGCTCTGAGATGGTAGGATGTAAGAATTCACCGCCAAAACTAGCATAAGGTTGTGCCAGTGCGGATTTGAGTAAACCTTCATCTCGAACTCCAAAAATTCCACCAAATCGTTCAATCTGTTGCTTGTGAATATTTAAAACTTGATTGAAAGTAAGAAATTTAGTTGGCAAGGCGACGATAAACCTCCTCCCATTGTTTTTCAGTTTCTAGATAAGCCTCCCATGCTTCTTTATCTTCAGCCATTACAGGTGATAAATTCTTTTGAGTTGTTCCTTTACTGCTTAAAACCTCCTGCTTTTCATCGTAACGCTTTTTATTTGGTTGTCCCGGGGAAAAATTTTCTTTTAGTTTAGGGTTCATTTGTTTATCAACAATTGATTAATATTAATATATCATATATCTGACAAATAGGGAAACCCTTCGGCTACCACGGTCACTGCCCTTCGACGAGTCTCGGGGACCGCGTAGCCGAAGTGCAGGGACTGCCCAACACCCAATCTTTTGGCTTGTTGGGTTTCGTGAGCGAGACCCAACCTACGATTTATACTACGATTTATACATTGGCTGGTGCGTTGTGGCGATATAACATATCTAACTTTTTGTCATTAATAGACATTGCCAAAAAAGAAAATTCTACTGAGTCAAATAAGAAAACAAATCCCCAACAGTTAGCTTGAACTCTAGATCCATATCACGGATAAACTGGGGTAAAGGGAGTTCCATATCGGAGCGATCGCAGATTCTAATATTTTCTTGGGGAAATAAGACTATAACTAAATCCTCTTCTGGATCCATAAGCCATCCCAGTTGAGAACCGTTATTCAAACAGTGGACAATCTTACGAATCACCTTAGTTTGTCTTTGTTCGGGAGATAAAATCTCAATTACCCAATCAGGAGCGATCGCGAAGGGATTACCGATACGGTTATTACTCTGACGGGGGATTCGTGCAGCCTGGAAAACTCCAATATCGGGAACTAGAGAAGTTCCTCCAAAAGTACAACGAATCTCAGGTAGAGCATAGCCAATTTTCGATGGCATTAAAACCTGATTGATGGCGGTGGTAAGAGACCCCAGAATTCGTGAGTGTTGTCCTTGTGGCATAGTCTTTTGCTCTATCTTACCGTTGATATATTCAGAGGCAGGCTTAGTCTCCTCTTGTTGGAGAAAGTCCGCTAGGGTTATAGAACTTGGAGTTGTTGCAGTCATCATTTCTCGCCAGTTTATTCAATGATAACGATTATTAATCTTTAATGCTTGTGGTGGGCGATGCCCACCCTACCTATTATTATTAATTAGGTTTCTGAGTCAAGAGAGAGCGATCGCTATAAAAAAATACTTCATTATTTCAATGATTTCTTAGCAATATAAGGACTTGCTGGATTTACAATCAAACGCTGTCGTTTCGGATCTATAAGTACATCCAAATCTTCCATGGGAATGGAACCCAGTAAAACCTCTGCTTCTCCAGGTAAAACCATAGCATCTACATTAGCGCGACGATTTTCAAACCGGATTTCCACCGGTCCCACAATATCCAATCTTACCTGAGTTCCATCTGCCAATTCTGCTGCTTGTTCATCGACTTTTTGCAAATCTAACTGGGTCTTAATGCTTTGATTAATAGACAGCATATAGGCTCCACTGTCTACCAGTGCTTGAACTTTCATCCCCTTGATTTCCCTGGATTGAATATAGCCTTTTTGGGCCAAATAAATATCTCCTGCATTAACCAATTCAAGATTGACGTAAATTAATCCCATCTTTGTTGTTGGTTGTTGGTTGTTGGTTGTTGGTTGTTGGTTGTTGGTTGTTGGTTGTTGGTTGTTGGTTGTTGGTTGTTGGTTGTTGGTTGTTGGTTGTTGGTTGTTGGTTGTTGGTTGTTGGTTGTTTGTTGTTGGTTTATCAACACTTTTTGGCTTGTTGGGTTTCGTGACCTCAACCCAACCTACGATGTCAAATAAGAAAACAAATCTCCAACAGTTAGCTTGAACTCTATATCCAGGTCACGGATAAACTGGGGTAAAGGGAGTTCCATATCGGAGCGATCGCTAGATAATAGAGATAAATTAGCACTATCTAAACGACCTAAATCTTAAATAAATATCTAATTGTTCAAGAACACAAATTTAGCAAAAGCCAATAATATTGCCCCTAGGCTAATGCGGTTGACATATTCTGAAAAATTAAGTCGCTTTTCCCAAGCATCAAATTTCTCATCTACTTTCTGTTCTAAATCTTCAAATTTGGTATCAAATTTGTCATTAAGTCTTTTGAGTTCATTATCAGTTTTATCTTCCAATCTCTTCAATTCACTATTCAGACATTTGAACTCTCCATCAATCCGCTTGAACTCTCCTTTTACTTCCTCGGCATGAACTTCGATTTTGTTCTTCAGCTCCAGAATTAATTCTTTCAATTCTTGTGTATCAGTCATGGCATTTATTCTATTGTTCTCTTAATGAAGTTTTAGTTAGTTGAATAGCAAAACTTTCAAAATAATACCTACCATAGCAACAAGGCTACCACGGGCTATCCACTCTACACCTACCAGTCGTTTTTCCCCATTATCCAATTTAACATTAACTATTTCTTTCAATCCTTTAATTTCAACATTAATTGTTTCTTTTAATCCTTTGATTTCAACATCAACTGTCTTTTCTAATCCTTGAAATTTATCTTCTATTCTCTTCAATTCACTGTTAAGAAATTTGAATTCCGAATCAACCTGGCTTTTTAAAGAGAGAATTAATTCTTTTAATTCTTGTATCTCAGTCATTGTATTTATCCTTTTAATTGCTAAAGAACACAAATTTAGCCAACGCACCTGCAACACCGATGAATATGGCTGTTACGCTGGCGTTGCCCACCAATTCTGCACGTTCCAATCGTTTTTCCCAGCCATTAAATTTATCATCCACTTTGTTTTCTAACGCTTTAAATCTTATATCCACTGTTTTTTCTAATGCTTCAAATTTTATATCGAATTTATCATTGAGTCTCTTGAGTTCATTGTCTGTTTTGTCTTCTAGGGTCTTCAATTCAGTCCGCACAGATTTTAACTCCATTTCTACCTTCTGCGAATGTAATTGAAGCTGCTGCGAATGTAATTGAAGCTGGTTTTGAAGCTGGTTTTTCAAATCTAGAATTAATTCTTTCAATTCTTGTGTATCAGACATTGTAATTCTTCTTTGTGTTGTTATTTTAATTAACCGATTGACTTTAGTGTAAATCCAAGAATTTCCCATTAGGTCGAAATTGGTCATGTAATTGTCGTAAAATGTGTCGTAAAATGTAGAAATTTGTAGTATAATGTATATTTGGAGGCCAGGGATTATCTTTCCTTACTAGTCTATGAACGCGGAAGAAGCACTAAAATTTGTCGAGTTATTGGTCATTGAGAGGACAGGAACTAATCTGGATGATGTAGGGAAGGCTCTAATTGTGGGTGTTTGGCAAGGCTATACCTACGACCAAATCGCAGCAAGTAACCCAAGACTGTTTCGGCGGTCTTTGAGAGATGACGGATCTAAGTTGTGGCAGCTATTTTCAGAGGTATTAGCAGAAAAAGTCACGAAAACAACCTTTAAAAGCATACTGGAGGCTAAATATCTAACATCTCAGCAAAATCAAGAAGATTCGCCACCGCTTCAAAAGCTAAGTACTTCTACTTTATTCAGTCAATATTGGCAAGAACCACCCTATTTGAGAGTTTTTTACGGACGCGATGGAGAACTAGATAATCTGAAGAAATGGATAGTAGAGGAAAAATGCCAATTAGTTGCAGTTTCAGGAATGACAGGAATGGGAAAAACTGCTTTAGCAGCAAAATTAGCAGCAGATCTAGGCGATGAGTTTAATCGGGTTCTCTACTGTTCTCTTCAAGATTCTCCAACATTGCGAGAACTTCTAGCTGACCTTGTTTTCAATCTTTCTAACGGAACGGAAAGTGATAATTCCGACAAGGAGATTCCAGTTAATACATTGATTTATATAGCAATCAGGAATGATATGTGAGAAACTGAGATAGTAGTGAATTGTACGCTTGATGGAAGAATTAGATGCCTTTATTGAGTCCAATCCTGACTCAAGAGAATTGAAACGAGCACTAGCAGTAAGCATGACCTTGCGAGGTTATCCACATAGAAAAATCATGAAAGTGTTGAAAGTATGCTCTGGATTCATAAGCAAATGGAAACAAGCATTTATAATGAATGGAGTGGAGGGTATTAAGCTAGCTCATAAAGGCTCACAAGGATATTTAAGTCCATCCGAAAAAACAAAAGTTATCACCTGGTTAAAAAATAATAAAACCTGGAATCTAAACGAACTAGAATATTATGTTGCTGAAAATTTTGGAGTGACATTTGCTGCCAAATCTAGCTACTATCAGCTGTTTCATGAAGCAGGGGTTTCTTGGAAAAAATCACAGAAGAAGAATCCTGATAAAAAACCAGAAGAAATAACAGCAAAAAAAAAAGAGATTGAAGAGCTTTTAGAAAAACATAGAAAGGAAATTGAATCAGAAAAATTGCTCATATTTTTCTTGGATGAATGCCATTTAATCTGGGGTGATATTTGCGGGTATGTGTGGGGAAAAACAGATAGTAGAATTGAAATACCAATTAAAAATGAGAAAAAAAGACAAACTTATTATGGAGCAATGAATTACCGAACGGGCAAAGTAATTGTAAAAGGATATCCACAGGGAAATACAGAGAATACAATAAAATTTGTAAACTATTTGATAGAGGAAAATAGAAAAAAACAAATATTAATTATCTGGGATGGAGCTTCATATCATCATAGTAAAGAATTCAGAGAATATTTAGAGAAACTTAATCAAGGAAAAACAGAAGAAGAATGGTTAATAAGATGTATTAGGTTAGCTCCAAATGCTCCAGAACAAAACCCAATTGAAGATGTGTGGTTACAAGGAAAAGAAATGTTACGCAAGTATTGGAATATTTGCCAAAATTTTAGGATAGTTAAATGGTTGTTTGAGTGGACAATTAGTCAAGAAAAGTTCTTTTTTCAAAAACTAAAAATGTATGGCTCTTTCTTATAAAATATCTTTGATTATCATCTGTTTTCAAAAGTGAGCCTGCAGCGATCGCATTTATTTGAATTGGCGATCGCATTTATTTGAATTGGCGATCGCATTTATTTGAATTGGCGATCGCATTTATTTGAATTGGCGATCGCATTTATTTGAATTGGCGATCGCATTTATTTGAATTGGCGATCGCATTTATTTGAATTGGCGATCGCATTTATTTGAATTGGCGATCGCATTTATTTGAATTGGCGATCGCATTTATTTGAATTGGCGATCGCATTTATTTGAGCTGGCGATCGCATTTATTTGAGCTGGCGATCGCATTTATTTGAGCTGGCGATCGCATTTATTTGAGCTGGCGATCGCATTCACTTGGCCATGGACAAAAAATTTCGTAAAGTACCGATTGTGCCGGTAGGGTCGGAAATATGCTTTTCTCACATATCATTCCTGATTGCTATAAGTCAATCTATCATTATTTACGCTCCCAGCCCTGTTTGTTATTATTGGATGAGGTGCAGACGATTCTTCAAGATGGAAAATTGATAGGTAAATATAAGGAAGGATATGAGGATTATGGCAGGTTCTTTAGAAGATTAACCGATATATCTCATCAAAGCTATTTGGTTTTAATATCCTGGGAAAACCCACCAGAAATAAACGAGTTGGAAGGAGAAGAGTTCTCAGTTCGTTCTTTAAAGCTCACTGGTTTAGATCATGCTGCAGCGGGGGAAATTTTTCAAGCAAGAGGTTTTTCTGGAAGAGAGGAGAAGTTGGGAGAATTAATTGAGTTATATAAAGGCAATCCCTTACAATTGAAGTTGGTAGCTGGGATAATTAAAGATGTATACGCTGGAAATGTTGCAGCTTTTTTGCAGGATGCTACTTTAGACTTTGATGGAATTCGCCAACTTTTAGATTCTCACTTTCGACGTTTGTCCGATTTAGAAAAGGAGATTATGTATTACTTAGCTAGTGGGAAGAAAGAAGTTTCTCTAGAAGAAATGAGAGATAAGTTTAAAGGAGCTGGATTGACTAGCGCTGTGGCTTCTTTGAGGAGGCGATCGCTCCTTGAACAAATTCCCAATCAATTACTTTATAGTCTACAACCCATAATGATGAAATATGTGAAGCGTTTAGTGAAAAATTAAACTAGTCAACCGTAATTGGATTTATTTCTATCTTTACTACCATGGGATAAACTATTTTTCGCAAATATTTTTGTATTTCGTATCAAAAAACCCAACACCGAATCTTTTGGCTTGTTGGGTTTCGTGACCTCAACCCAACCTACGGGATGATTTGTTGGTTGCTGTTAAAAAAGATCCTTCATTCCCCGCAAACGACCAAAAACCCTGGCTGGTTCTTCCATTTGAGTCCTCAATTGCAAGGCTTTCTCATCCCAACGCAAAAAAGGATTGGTCAGCTTTTCCAACCCCAAGAGAGAAGGAACCGTGGCCTTTCCTTGACGGCGTTCTTCTTGAACCAAACTGTATCTATCCTGCAAATGCTTGTTTTCCCCGTCAACTGTCAAGGCAAATTGCAGATTTTGGAGGGTATATTCGTGAGCGCACCAAACCCTAGTATTATCTGGTAAAGCTCGCAGTTTACTCAAAGAATCCACCATTTGCCCTGGAGTACCTTCAAACAACCTGCCGCAACCTCCAGCAAATAAAGTATCGCCGCAAAATAACTCCCCTGTCTCTCCTTCAGTAACCGGGGGAAAATAGTAGGCAATATGACCTCGGGTATGTCCGGGAACGTAGAAGACCGATCCGGAACGACTACCAAACTCAACGCGATCGCCTTCTTGCAAAAACACCTGCTGTCCCGGAATGCGTCCCCGATCCTTTTCTCCCCCATAGACACAAAGATTGGGGAACGATTGTAACAGTTGCTGATTTGCCCCTACGTGGTCATAATGATGGTGGGTATTGAAAATAGCCACTAAATCAGCACCCAGCCGATCCAAACATTGCAGCACTGGCCTAGCTATGGCCGGGTCTACTACCGCAGCAATATGGCCAAGGCGATGGTGTAATAGGAAGATATAGTTGTCCGATAAAGCAGGTAAGCGAATGACTTCCATAGTTTATTTCTCCTTGGGAACTGATAACAATTAACACTTGTTTATAATTATAGTTTTTTACTACTTCACTCTTAAGATTATGAAAAAAAAATCTTCTCGTAACTACTCGCAAAGTTCACAGGAAAGTATAGAGGAAATAGTAGACCGAATTTTGGCAAATGGTTATTTAAGTCCCCTAGAACATCTGGAACTCACTACCATCTTCCTATCAGATTTTTCTGTCACCGATCGCGAACGGAGGCAAATCAATTTTATCTTGGACGGACTGCAAATGGGAAGGTTAAAATTCAAAGATTAATATAGTGGATAGTGGATAGTTGAAATCAGTGGTTAAAAAAATTTCTCTCCTGGCACCAGATTTATCGGGAGGTGGTGGAACAAGAGTCTATCTCCTGGCACAAGTTTTGCAAAAGCTAAATTACGATGTTACTGTGTTCGGTTTTTTGTTTGGGGAAAACCTCTATCCCCTTCCTCCTGCTAATTTAACAGTAAAATGGGTTAAAGGCTGCAATTATCCCCAAGTAATTAATTCTGGAAAGCAATTACTGGGAGAAATAGATGGGGATATTCTCTATGCAGTCAAACCCCGACCCACTAGCTTGGGAATAGCTTTATTAAAACGTTTAACTGGGGGAGGAAAAATTCTTTTAGATCTAGATGACTGGGAATTAAGCTGGTTTGGAGGAGATGATTGGCATTATCGTCCCACTATAAAGCAATTAGCAAAAGACTTATTCAAAGAAAATGGTGCTTTGCGCGATCCAGAACATCCTCTTTATTTGCAGTGGATGGAAAAATTGATAGATCGGGTGGATGGGGTGACAGTCAATAACCGATTCCTAGAATATCGCTATGGAGGTACTTATCTCCCCAACGGGAGAGATATGGATTTGTTTGACTCTCAGAAGTTTGACCCAGACTTCTGTAGAGAGAAATTGGGTCTTGGCCCATACCGAGTGTTGATGTTTCCCGGAACCGCTGGGCCTCACAACGGATTGGAGGATGTTTTTGCTGCTCTGGATAACCTCAATCAACCAGATTTGCGACTGGTATTAGTGGGCGGTCGGGAAATAGGGGATGGCTATGTAGAAAAGTTGGTAGCCCAATGGCCCCAGTGGGCAGTTAAATGGCCTCCCATTCCCCCCGAACAAATGCCGGAAATAGTAGCTGCAGCTCACATTATTGTAGTTCCTCAGCGAGACAATCTCACTGCTAGCGCTCAATTTCCCATGAAACTTACCGATGGCATGGCTATGGCGAAACCAATTATTACGACGAAGGTGGGAGATATTCCCGAAATTCTAGGAGATTGCGGTTATCTGGTGGATCCTGGCTCCCCCGAGCAAATTGCAGCGGCCATTGAATCGATTTTTGCCGATTTTCCCGCCGCTCTTGAACTAGGTCAGAAGGCAAGAGCAAGATGTGTTAGCTACTATAGTTTGGAACCTATGGCAGATATTTTATCCAAGGCGCTAAAATTTTTAAATTAACTTTCAATATAAGGAATAAGATCGGGTTGGGTTGAATACTTATAGCAGTTGACAGTTGATATAGCAATCAGGAATGATATGTGAGAAAAGCATATTTCCGACCCTACCGGCACAATCGGTACTTTACGAAATTTTTTGTCCATGGCCAAGTGAATGCGATCGCCAGCTCAAATAAATGCGATCGCCAGCTCAAATAAATGCGATCGCCAGCTCAAATAAATGCGATCGCCAGCTCAAATAAATGCGATCGCCAGCTCAAATAAATGCGATCGCCAGCTCAAATAAATGCGATCGCCAATTCAAATAAATGCGATCGCCAATTCAAATAAATGCGATCGCCAATTCAAATAAATGCGATCGCCAATTCAAATAAATGCGATCGCCAATTCAAATAAATGCGATCGCCAATTCAAATAAATGCGATCGCCAATTCAAATAAATGCGATCGCTGCAGGCTCACTTTTGAAAACAGATGATAATCAAAGATATTTTATAAGAAAGAGCCATACATTTTTAGTTTTTGAAAAAAGAACTTTTCTTGACTAATTGTCCACTCAAACAACCATTTAACTATCCTAAAATTTTGGCAAATATTCCAATACTTGCGTAACATTTCTTTTCCTTGTAACCACACATCTTCAATTGGGTTTTGTTCTGGAGCATTTGGAGCTAACCTAATACATCTTATTAACCATTCTTCTTCTGTTTTTCCTTGATTAAGTTTCTCTAAATATTCTCTGAATTCTTTACTATGATGATATGAAGCTCCATCCCAGATAATTAATATTTGTTTTTTTCTATTTTCCTCTATCAAATAGTTTACAAATTTTATTGTATTCTCTGTATTTCCCTGTGGATATCCTTTTACAATTACTTTGCCCGTTCGGTAATTCATTGCTCCATAATAAGTTTGTCTTTTTTTCTCATTTTTAATTGGTATTTCAATTCTACTATCTGTTTTTCCCCACACATACCCGCAAATATCACCCCAGATTAAATGGCATTCATCCAAGAAAAATATGAGCAATTTTTCTGATTCAATTTCCTTTCTATGTTTTTCTAAAAGCTCTTCAATCTCTTTTTTTTTTGCTGTTATTTCTTCTGGTTTTTTATCAGGATTCTTCTTCTGTGATTTTTTCCAAGAAACCCCTGCTTCATGAAACAGCTGATAGTAGCTAGATTTGGCAGCAAATGTCACTCCAAAATTTTCAGCAACATAATATTCTAGTTCGTTTAGATTCCAGGTTTTATTATTTTTTAACCAGGTGATAACTTTTGTTTTTTCGGATGGACTTAAATATCCTTGTGAGCCTTTATGAGCTAGCTTAATACCCTCCACTCCATTCATTATAAATGCTTGTTTCCATTTGCTTATGAATCCAGAGCATACTTTCAACACTTTCATGATTTTTCTATGTGGATAACCTCGCAAGGTCATGCTTACTGCTAGTGCTCGTTTCAATTCTCTTGAGTCAGGATTGGACTCAATAAAGGCATCTAATTCTTCCATCAAGCGTACAATTCACTACTATCTCAGTTTCTCACATATCATTCCTGATTGCTATAGTGGACAGTTGATAGTTATACAGCAACCTGTATAAATGCTCTGAGGAAATAGTAAACACTTTCATGGGCCAGTATATATAGCATTTCTCATACTTGTGAGGTACAGAGAAATAAGTTTGGAAGCAGTCCGCAGGTTTATAGGTGTACTTCATTCGGACAAGAAACGCTATATAAATAAATATTAATAGGGAACAGGAGGGAAA
>CAXFYD010000270.1:0-20000 GCA_964006365.1 Trididemnum miniatum | reverse complement strand
AAACAGTAAACTCTACAAAAATATACCTTACGCAGCTAATACTTTTGGTTTAAAATGATATTTATGTTCTATCACGCATTTACTAAGCAGTACACTCACTTATGTAAAAAATTTTGCCGTTGTTATACGAAAAAACGAAGTTTTTCTTGTTATTTGCCATTCATTTCTGTAGTAACTTGATCGCTTTATGGCAACTCGCGCAGACATCGCTTTGTCGCGCATGCGCAGTAAGCTACAGTGCAAAGGGTCTATTGTACTTAATAGTTGTCATCATTTTGACGTAATCAATCATGATTTAAGAAGTACTAATTCGTTCGTTTGACTGAAGCTAACTGTGTCTATCTGCTAGAGGTGAGGGGCTTATGAAAAGAAACTGATGATTTTTAAGTTTAAAATATTTAATCAGTTTGAAATATAACCAAAGATTATCAGTTAATGCCCAGGGCTGTAATCACTGTTCCCTCTAACCTGTGCGCGTGTGCGCGCGCACACAGATTTCAGAGACTGCCCACACGCATAAATACACTGCGCACAGACATATCATGATGAAGCAATGTTCTCGGTTGTGAAGTTGAAAAAAACTGTTGTTAAACCTGCCAAAAGGACGCATTTCTTCGCAAAATGTACCGTGCGGTGGCGTCGTGCCATTGGCCCCGATTTTCTGATATGTATTACTTTTTATAATTTAAAAAATTGAAAATTTGAAATACAAAAAATTGAACCAGTGTCATTTCGCTTTCATCCTTCAAACTAAGCCCATGCCCCCCTTTCTTATACTATAAATTCCATTGTTTTGTTTTTTAATTTTTGCTTCAATCAATTGCTTCAACTCAGGAGTAAAGCCAGTTTCCTGATCTGTAGTTAGAATTTAGAAAACATTTTGCATGCGTTGTTAAAGACCATGGTCCAGAACACACCTATACACGTCATCCCATCATATGCGTCAAAACTAATAATGATTGCAGCCTCATTTTATTTATTTTAGCCCAGCTTCCGCTTTTAGACATGAACTATTAAAATATTATGTATTTCTGACACTATAATAATGACTGCACTCACTGCAGATATCGGTATGTCCTTTTTCAACAAGAAAGTGTGCTGAAATGAGTTTTTTTAATGTGAAAACCGTATAAATCCGTTGGCGGCTGCAGGCTCCGCCCCCAGCAATGTCCTCCACCTTTGTTAAATTGTGGAATCACACTGGTTGCGTATAATGTCCATAATTAAGGAGCGGTTTGCGGTATCAAAATAAATTTTGATTTCTTATCCAAAATTTGAGGTATCACGACATATTTTGGTATCTTTTTCCAACTTCCTTTTTTCGTAATGTTACTCAATGCTAAATACGGCTTTTACAAAGGTTGTGATCGGTATCTGTTTAAGTTGTCACTCGGGCCCCTCCACATTTTTTGGCTGCACGACGCCTCTGGTACCGTGAGCGAAAAATGTACCATCAGTGACATAACCAAGAGAAGTTGCGCTACTTGTTTTCAATAGCTGCCATATTCAATTTATTCATGGGTTGGTGCACAAACGTTAGTCATTATTAAAAATTGTGCACTCGCCAAAGTTTTTGCGCACACAGACAACAAAAAATTAGGGGGAGCATTGGCTATAATGTATTGCTTTTTGTGTTGGTGTTGAACAATATTAATAGAAAAGTAATGGAATGTGATAAAAAAATGGTGATGTGTTTACCAGTAGTTGCACTGGAATGAGATATCATTCATTTTTTAGGCATATTACAATAACCTACCGGTATATTGCCAAAAAGTACTATAAGTTTATATTCATGCTAATGCCTCAAGAACCCTCGGCTGAGTAATATTTTAAGTTTGCCACTGTTTCGTATTTTTGTTCCGCTTTTGTGCATATTAACTGCTCGGCCCGCTTGATTTTTTAATGTGATCACCCCGAGAACTTTGTGTAATTTAGTATCGAAAGCTTAAAATATTTTTTAAAGACTGCCACACTTTTGGCTAACAATTGATATGCTTGTTGTAAACGTGAAAAACAAAGACAAGTAGTCTCTTGTGTGCAATAATTGTGTGCACCAATGCGGTAGGTGTTTTAATGTGAAGTTTGAAAACTCGTTAATTTGGTTCGCCAGTTGGTATATCGGCGCAGGAGGTCTGGGGTTCGATTACCGGGCCTGTCAAACCGGGCGCTGTCGCCAACAAGGTTTCTGTATTGCCCAGGTGTTAATCCGAGGATAAGGGTGCCGCCACTCGTTGCACTCTTCAGAGCATGGTAATACTGCGAGTATAACGAAGATTTGATTTTTTTTATTTTAACTTGGTTCGCTTAAAAGCAGTGGCGTATTCTCAGGGTGTTCAAGGTGTTCAGTGAACACCCTGACGTTTCCAAAAAAATACTTTTTTCCAACTGTTTATAATCATTTTTATTTTTTGTAATAAACTTTTTCGTTCAGAAAGTAAATTTTACTATTTTCCCCTTTAAAAAATTTAATAGTTGCAATTTTTTGCGATTACCACAAAAATTGATTTCTTTCGGATGACGTCAGCCAGGGTGTTCACCCAGCCCAGGTGAACACCTTGACTATAATTAACAATTTAAAAAACTGAAAAAAGAAAAAAGCGATCAGCAGCATCTTAATGCACGGGTCTACGTCATTGAAGGTGTTCACTTTTGAAAGTGAACACCTTGAATGACGTCATGTTATCATGTAGCTTCATTGGCTGGTTGAAGCATGGGGATTGCTGAAGTAGTAAAAGTGTCTTTTATTTCTTCACCGTCAAAATAAATAAAATGTTTGGCAATTGCCACCGGTTTTGCTAGGCTAGTCTAATTCTGCTTGGCTTTGAAAGTGACAGGATAAAATTGAAATCTGCCTAGGCAGTAAACGTTGAGCTTATGAGCTAAAGGTTAATGAGAAAAGCGGAAAAGCGTAGAACTGGTACCCGTATAAGAATTGAAGCTAGACCGAAATAAAAAATATAGGAAGTGTCTATTTTGCCGTTAGCGGTAAGATACTGATTGGGTAATATTTTAAAAACCGGGTGTGGAAATGGATGCAAGCCTATCAACAGTCATGTGTATGATGTATACACACCGGTTAACCTACAAACCTAAATTTTTTGGCCAGTCAGTGTTTTGGCATTGGCAAAATAGACAATGCCCAGTGCCAAAAATATACGGAGCTTGTTTGAATTAAGCCGGGGTTAGGGTTTGGGGTTCGGGGTTAAGGTTAAGCTCTAACTTCAGAGATGGGCACAATTTCGTTAATAATGAAGCTAACTTTTTCATTAACTAGTTTATTCGTTAAAATTCTTTTTGAAATTAACAGACTAAATTAACTTTCGTTAGTGCTTGATAACTTCCGTTAAATTTTTGTAAACGCTTATTTCTCTTATTGTTGGTTCAGTTTGACATCGATAAATTAGTAAAATACGACCAATCAGGTCAAAAAGCGAGATAAAAACAACAAAACATATTGCTTTTGAGCACAAAAATTGCTTAAATGTTTACGCAAACATTGATATTGAAAAATTATACGCTTTTTTTAAAAAGAAATGCCGTTTCAAGTCAAAATTAACGATTTAATTAACTTCCGTTAATCGGAGCTGAATATAACGAACTAACGTTAACGGGGGTGCATAATTGTGTTAACAAAATAGTGGTTAACGAAGCTAACGTCATGCATTAACTTGCCCATCTATGCCTAACTCCTACTAATAACTCACTGGCGGTCCTTGTGCTTGTCATATATCTGCCTGTTATAAGGTGGGGCTTGATTCAAACAAGCTACAAATATAGTTGATAAGAGTTAGTGGTACCATAGTCAGCAAAACATGGTCTACAGCATAGGATTGTAGGACCAAAACTAGTCAGCTTTAATATCATTTTTATGCGCAACCAGAGTACTGGTACAGTTGATTGATTGTTTCTTCATTTTTATCTTTCAGTTCTACGGCTATTAGCCTAGATCTGTAGATACGATCATGAAAATAAGCAAATTGGAAACCTTGTCACTTGGCGTGGCAAATGGCAATAGTAGGCTAGTATGATTCAAGAGACTTGGAGCTATAAATTCTTCACTTATGACGAACAATATTTTCATGTAAGCAATCGTAGTTGATACTTATTATTTTTCTTTTAAAGCATTGGCTATTTTGCCTCATGTGGCAGGAGGTAAAACGTCTAGCACCAGCCCCCAGGTTAGGTGAGGTTTACTTAGGATTAGATTTGGTTAGGGTTAAATTCAGTTAAAGTTCGGTTCAGTTATGTATACAACCAACCGAATCTAATCCTAACCAAACCTAGCCCTAACCAAACTTAACCCTAACTAAACCCGGGGTCTGATACTAGACGTTACCCTGTGGCAAGATAGACCTAAATATCATTTTGCCCTGTTACGCCATGAAGACCTATGATCAGACGCTGAAACAAAATTGTAAAAACTTTCTGAATCCAAAGCCTGAATCCCAAATGCAAACCCCAATTCCAAACTCAAATAGCCAAAAGAATTGGAAGTGGCTATTTTTACGGGCCGTAACATTTGTCTCTTTGGTTTATTTTATTACTTCGTCATGCTCTTGTACAATTGGGAAGAGCGCGAGGGATAATAACAGAAACAAAGAGCTTATCTGTACGGACCCATAAAAATAGCCCTTGCCAAAAAAATTACTTGCAAAAAAATCAAAAAAAAAAAATAAACCTTGTATACCAAAACAACAACTGAATAAATAAGCTTCCTCAATCGCCGTAGCTATATCTTCAGCAAAATTTTCTTTGCTCTCAAGCTTAGGGTTTTCAATGACAGTGATATTTTGAATTTTACGTAGTTTTAGTTTAGAATTGCTATTGTCAAAATAGGTGGTTTTGGCATGCGTTGAATGTTTTGTTTAATGTTGTTTACCACAGTACTGGGTAATTTTTTTGAGCAATATTTATGCAACCAAAGATTTAAAACTTAATGGTAAAATTGAAATAAATGTATAGCAATATTCAAACACATATGTAAGCAGTGGTGGGATTAGTTTTTTTTCTCAGGCGGTTCCATAACCAAAATTATATTTTCAGCCGGTTCTGTTTCAACTAATGGCACAAATATAAACAGTGATGCTGGCCGGTTCACTGATCTAGTAAAATTTTGTGAGACGATTCTATAGAACCAGTTGAATCCCATCATTGTATGTAAGTCTGAATCGCAACAATGCTTAATCTTGCTTTTTATCATTTTCAAATTTTTTGTATCTGCTTGTTACAAAGTTTGTCACTACTTTGCTTCTTGGGTACCATTTTTAATGTCTTCCTGTATTTTTTGTTGCATTGACGCTTTTGACGGTGTGAAATAACTGTATAAGGCACTGCTACAACCAAGGGCGTAGCCAGAAAAAATTGAGGGGGGCCAAATTTTGTAACTTTTGAATCTGACGTCATTTGCTTATAGCAGCAATGCAGCCTATTTTCCTCATATCGATGAAAACATAAATTTTGTGGAATTTCTGTCCAAGTCGTAAACTGATCGCTAAATTATGCTAAAATTTTAACTTTTTCGCTAAAAGAGCCTCTTGGTAATAAATTTTTACTAGGCAATCGTCACACACTACGCTGTTGACCCAAACACGAGGTGCGTAGCGAGAAATTTAAGAAGGGAGGGGACATAATTTCCAAAGTTTTTTTCAAGCGTATTTTTTTTTCGGCAGAACTAGGCTAATTTCAAGCTGACTGAGAAACAAGAGAAGTTCCAGGGGGGTCCGAGGGCATGCTCGCCCGGAATAATTTTGAAAATTCACATGCTGTAATGGCTATTTTATTGCTTTTTGAATAATTTTCACGCAAATTTTGTTTTAAATTTTTTGGCCCTAATTCTGAGTGCTTCGCCAAATATGATGCATTTTGTTCGCACATTTTCAATCATGCGTGCTGAAGGCGTAAGGCTTACAGGAAGTTACAGCTATCGAAGAGGTTCAAAATTATGAAAAAATTTCATACATCAAAAACATTTTTGAAAATGTGTGGTGGAAGGACGCATACCCTCATCCTACCCTCCTGGATCCACCCCTGTCCATAAGCTACAGAAATCATCAACAGAGTGGCATATTTCAGGCACTTGGTGCCATTTGGTTTGTTCTTTTTTACCAAAAAAGGCAGAGTCAAAAGGGGGGGGGATGGCTTAAAGCCATATTAATCTATGATCATTTATGAACGCCTTGGCCTACATTATTTTACTTGTTGAAAATTAGAAAGCGACGAGATTAGTGTGCGTACAACATAGATAAGGTTATTACTTTAGTAAGGAGTCAGCACATAAGATAAGGTCGAAATCAAAGTTCATTAAGTTTTGATTCAAGTTCAATGCTGATATCAATTGACGAAATTACTCTCAGAAGTCCATTCGTCGTCGCTTTTCACCAGCCATTGTTGCTAATATTCGATTGGCCTTTTCTCATCTACCCTTTCTTGATAGCAATGAAGCACGCACAATTCTGACAGGTGATTGGAGGTCATAGCCGAACGTAACCAAGTTTTCACTCGTTCCATACACGAAAATCACCGTTCAGCCTCAACAGTTGTTGCGGGCAGCGTCTTAATAATGCGGTTTTACTGATCTGATGCAGTTTTATGGAAAAAGGCTTGAATATAATTTAACTTTAATTGTGACGCATCGCGCAGTTGCGGAATTTTAAGGAAAATACTCCCATTGATAGTAGTAGTAGTAGTAGTAGTAGTAGTATAGTTTATTTTTCGACGATGCATATGATATAAACAGTAAACAATTCACGCACAAATTGAGAAGATAATTGCAAGGTCGAAGGGGGACCCGAAAGAACCATGCGGTTTTCAGAGTCAAGGTCCCCCATCTCCATGATAGGTTAAACTTCTTGATCAACAAAGCGATGTTTTCGCAGCAGCGTGCTACAGTGCGTCGTATTACTACAACGGAGCGCTCAACGGGACGTTTATTCCTTCCAATTTCCATAACGTGTTGTCTGTACAGTACATCACTCGCCTGCGACGTAACAGAAAAACTTCGGCGTTCGGCGATGTTCAAAAATTTATAAGTAAAGAATGTGTAAAGCCACGCCCGACTCCCCTTACCTCACAAACATAACTGCTCGAAATCAATAACGATTACTCACACCAGAGGCGCACAAAGTTTCAAGCTTTTGCTTTGTTAAAGATAGTTTGTAATTTGATTTAAATTTCCGGGGGGGGGGGGGGGGGGGCCATGGCCCCTTTGGCCCTCCCCTGGCTACGCCTATGGCTACAACTAACTTGATTTGTTATTAATTGCAGAATACTATTTTAATAAAGCATTTTACATGTGTGTGTTCTTAATTCGGAAAATGGAAATTTTAATTTTTTCATTGTTAGAAAATGCTTTTTTAAATCGCTCATTTGATGAAAAACAAGAAATGGCCAAAAGAGGAAAGTGCTATGAAAAACCTTGCTAATGTTTGCACATAGTGGAACGAAAGCAGTTGCACCCAAATTTTCTTGCTCTTAAGTTTGATGAGATACTTTGGCCCACAGGTTTTGTTCTATGCGATTTGGAATAAAGGTTTCTGGGATCATGCTCATTTGACTGATGGTATGCAATGACAGATGAAGTCTAAGAAGCATATATTAATGCATTTTATATTTTGGATGTGTTCTGTGAGAGTGAATGCAGCTCTAGATAGTCAAAGGTTGGAAAGAGATTTGTAGTCGCAATAACAATGTAATAAAAGTATAGAAGTTTTTATAACTTTAATCCATGCAACTTGTTTTTTAAGTAACACAAGAGTTGTCTTTTAAAAGACATGATAAATCACCATCATCCTTCAATTGAATTAATTATATTGAACTTCATAAATACCGGTACACAAAAAAATATGATACAGTTTTAAATGCTCATTTTCAAGCAGCTACAACATTCATAGAAACTTCTAACAGCTTAAATAATTTCATTAAAGCGTTGCAGATCTTATGCTGGATGCCGTTGCAAAAAGAATCCAAGAATCTGAATTTGTGGCTATTATTTAAGATGAGACTCAATTGCAGTTGCATAGGAGGTATAAGATGAGACACTAAATATTACTACAAAATCTCAGCTTTCCTCAGTTGTCAGTCTCGCTATAAAGTCACGAAGTCACTGCAGACTACAAGCCTGCCGTATTACCGCGAGGCCTGGTGACCGCGCCATGCGAATTATCTTAAAAGAATTTTCCTTCATGCAAGGTTTGGACATGATGTTAATCCGAAATGCTGTCTTTGTTGACTTTACTGATTTCTCAGCGGCTTTTTTACAATCAAAGTTATCAGTAGTTGATGAATGTCTTCTAACTGAAAGCACAAGTAAACCTATGAATGATTGATAATTAAATTGCTTTTCTTACACTGATCATTAGAGTCATGGTCAAATCTAGCCGGTTCGATGCTCCAGAGATAGACGCTGTATATCCACTCGGACATCTCATCGGTAATTTTGAAATAAATCAAGAGCTATTGAATTTTAAACATCAAGTTGATATGCTTATGTGTTGTGCATTGTTTGATATTGTAGGCCTACTACTCTAACCATTGAATGACAAGTTTTTTATTTATTTTTTGAAAAACGATGCCTTAGTACAAAACGATTTGTGTTTACTGTTTAATATATGCTTGCTTTCACTCTTATTAATGGCATAAAAATCAAATGTGGTGACTAGTTGCTCCACAATGTGCAGTTGTATCCCCATATTATAAATCTTCATTAGTGATAGTCATTGGGGCAGCCAGCATTGCAGCGACAAACGGGGGATTTGGGGGGCGAAGCCCCCCAGGGTATGATAGGTATTTTTAAAGAGTGAACACCCTGCCAAAAAGGTCACCGTACGCCACTGCTTAAAAGGTACATGTACCTAATAAGGTCCACTAACACAGTTTTTGCTTTAACTCAACCACTGTTTGAAATATTTGCTTGAAAGTTGGTATGTCATTAGTAGGGGTTCATGGTCATCACACAATGAAAGCATATGACGAAGCGATCATTCACTTGATTTTTACAAGCAAAACAAAAAATTACAAAAATGGGCCTTATTAGGAACACGTGTTCCGAATAAGGCCCTCCGATTTTTTATTTAAATTTTCACCATTAAAACACTGCAGTTAAGCAGCAATTACCAAGGTACGCTTACAAAGCCTCAAGAAATCAAAAAAGCAAGCAGCTATATACAGAAAATACTAAACTAGAGGCTTGGGTTTTCAATCTCGTTGCGGGTCAAACCAAACATTTAAAACTTGCTTTCCCAGGTTTAGCCCGTCACAAATCAGCTTTACATCCAACACTATACCTAATAACAATTAGTCTTGACAACATTTAGCTGAATTCCTACAGTAACCTGACTACAACTGCACCGTTGATACCAGGGCTGCGAACTTGAACTCGAAAGAACTCGATCATTTTACCGAACTCGAAAAAACATTTTTTCTGAACTCAAACTTGAATTCGCATAAAACTGTTCGAGTTCATTAGAAAGATATTTAAATTGTTGAAAACAAATAAAAGATCACTACGAAATGTAGTTTGTTGCTGAAGTAGTCACAATCCGTGTAAATTGAAGTTATGATTTTACCAAAAGAAAAGCTGCATGTCGTTTATTTGTTCATGCCATTGGGACCTGTGAAGTCCAGGGCTACGAGCTCGAATTCGCTGAAGTCGGTTATTTTTGCCGAACTCGAACTCGAAAAATAAAATTCTTAGAACTCGAACTTGAACTCGGACTTGCAAATGTCTCTTGAACTCGGCTAAAAATCGATCGAGTTCGCAGCCCTGGTTGATACTCTAGCAAGACTAGTCAAGCACATGGGCCTTATTAAAAACATCTACCTTCCCTATGAAAATGCTTTGATTTTCATTACGTCTAATTTTTTTTTGCAATAAACCGCATTTTTTATTCACTAGTAAGTATATTGCTGCGCAAAACTTTCAAATCGAAAAAAACTCCCTTCCAACTGCCAAAAATGAAAATTTGAACTTTTACAAATTTTACTTTCAACGCTACCCGCATTTCTCAAAAATTTCTTTTAGCTCTAGAGAGTGGCTCTCAACCTTCTTCTTACCGCGTACCACCCATAGATGTTACATTGCCGTTGCGTACCACCAAGTGATCGAGGATTTTAACTTACTCAAAATTCATTGCAAAATAAATAATACTCATAACGACACCAAATTCAATGTGAGGGTTGCACTTATTTCTTCGCAACCGGATGATCAATGCGGGGATGGACCGAGCTCACGGCACATCGGAAGCCATGTCCAGGTGCATAAAGACGATTTTGACCCGTGGTTTTGATGCTTGTCATGGCCCATACTGAATGTATTCAGGGTTATACTTTCGCTTTTACATTTTTGAGAAAAATCGCAACTAATTGAAGGCTTAATGGATATTGTTGAAAAATCGTAAATATAAAATGCAGCGAGATGTTGAGCGCGGCAACACGACGTCCACTGGGACTACCAAAAAGTCTGGGAGTCGCGTTGCCGAGGTGGCCCAGTGGGTATATTAAGTTTTAATTATAGAAAATAATTCGGGGATATTGAAAAAACGTCGTCTAACCGAGAGTGGTCTTGTTATTGGGGTGGTCACCAGCCGGGATCACAATGCATAGGCTTATATAAAACGACCTAAGAAGCCAACGCGCACTTGTTTTCAGGCTCTCTTGTCATGCTTAGCCATATAGCAGCAGCTCTGCTTGAAAGCTACATACCTATTACTAAGTCGATGCCATACAATTGGAACAAAGCGCGTAAGAAAGGGACCGGCAAAGTGGTAATGGTGTTGTCATAAACTACTCAACAATGCTGTTTTCCAACAACGACTCGATAAAAGTTTGAACTTATTTCTACGTGCAACGCCAAAGTTTGTCGCGTACCACCTGAAAGGGCCTTGCGTACCACAGGTTGAGAACCACTGCTCTAGAGAAATAATGGTTTGACAGAAAAAGTTGAAATGTGGTAAACCACAGTGAATTTATCTTAGCTTTTGGTAAGGGACTTAACGAAATTTTTATTTGCTCCCGTAAAGAAGATCCTAGCGGTGGGTCTTATTAGGAACCGGGCCTTATGAGGCGCAGGTACCTAAATATATGCAATTAGTAGGCTACGTAGACCGTAGCACGTTGCTAGTTCTCCATCCGTGATTTCAATGGAAAACAACACAGCTATTTTCACATGATTGTAGTTCCACTGATGTGCTCTGTATTATCTCGCTTGTAATTTTGTTTTTAAAGGGTGCTTTTTTTTACCCCGTTTTTACGTGAAATTGTAAACTGCATTATTTTTGTATTTGCAGCAGTCTGACTGGAATATTTTTGTCCTAATTTTTTTTGGATTATTAAAAATTTTAAATACAACTGGATTAATGGTAGGCCTTGAAGACTTACTAAATAAACGCTGTATAAACCAATTCTACGACTAGTTTCGCGGTTGATTTTTATTAGTTTAACGAGTTGGGTCAAGTATGCTGGGAATATGGAAGGAGTGAAAAAATGTGGGAGAGGAATGGGGAAGTGTGTTGGGGTGTGAGGGAGGTTGTCGGGGATGTGGGCAAGTATGTGGGAGGTGTGGAAGAGTGTATGGGGTGGGTGTGGAGGTTGTGGGGAAGTGGGGGAAGGCGTGTTGAGATGTGGCAAGATGGAGAGAAGTGTGTGGAAAAGTGTAGGGGGAGCCCACAGACTCTTCTACACCTCTTCTCACTCTCACCCGACACGTCTTCCCACACCAACACACTCACCCAACACCTCTCCCCCACACTCACCTGACACGCCTCTTCACACTTTCCCACACTCACCTTACACCTCCCCACACCCCTCACACCTTTTCCCATAACCTTCCCTCACCTCCCCACACTATCCGAGGCCGTTAAAAAATGCCCAAATGTTCTCCTTCTTGGCATTTTGAAACAGCGAAAACATGACAAAGCATACCTACACGAAAATTTTGTGATGTTCCAACTTTAAATTCGGCCTGCGGACGTGATGACCTTTTTTTTGCACTTCACTTGATTTTGGGCAAAAATTGGACATCTGCAGACGTGATGACCTTCAAAGAACTTGTCCTCCTTTTGCGACGTAAAAATGTGGTAACCCTACCCCATACTTTATCATTTACCCCATACCAAAATTTCTCACTTTTCTCATTTATTGCCAAATTAGTCCAACAATAAAGTAGAGTAGAAGCTCCTTGTAAATTTCATAAAAAACTTGAAAACAAAAATAAAAAATGGCAACACAGCATCTAAGCTCTGATTTTCGCTCCGTACACTGAGCACAGAGAGTGGTTCCACCATTAGTAATATGGATACACTGTGCCGATAGTAATTCAAATTTGGATAAATATTGAACTTTTCAAAAGTGATTTCAAGATTACACTAAATGGAAACACTGTTGATCTCATTAGCATATTACTGCAGCACTTTAGCTAAACGTCGCTGCTATTTATTAAACGTCGCTGCTATTTATTAAACGTCGCTGCTGTTTATTAAATATCACTGCTTTTTATTAAACGTTGCTGCTGTTTATTAAATATCGTCTGCATGCAATGAATGTCGCGTTATTTATTAAATATCGCTATTTAATAAATATCGCTGCTATTTATTTAATGTTGTTACACTTTGACTGTTATCGCATTTTTTGAAGCGTTTTAGCTGCAATTCACTTCACTTTAACTAAATAGCTGTGAAACTGTGTAAATGTTGTCGAAAATTCGCGCAAAATTTGCTAAATCGTTTTTTTCACAACGGCGCTCCTTGGCAAAGATTAATTAAGAGATCTATTATGACGTCATCAAAAATGGTATAAATACGATTCAAAATATATGTTCATTTGTGGTACCTAATAATAATAAATTTTAGGGGTATTTTTAAATAGTTGGGGATTTGGGTTGCCTATCCTACTCCAAATAAATCCAATTTTTCAGAAGTTGTGTGTGAATAAACTATACACGTCGCCAGAAAGTATAAAAGTAAAAGCTTCAAAAATCTTGCAGAAACTTTAAAATAACTTTTTGGGACTTGAGTTAAAAACCCCGAGTTTGCTAGCCGCCAGTCCTTTTACTTAACTGGCTTTGATAATAACTTTTGTTGTATATATAATCTTTGATTTTGATAATGATCTTCGATAACAATTTTTTGTTAATTTTCTTCAAAATGCTATAGTTATAAAAATGTGTTATTTTATTTACTTGACATTTGGCTAATTGTGTATGCGTAGATTTATGTTTTATCTGCATTTTGTGCGCTCGTGTGTGCACTAAACCAGCGTTTGTTAAACTATGGGCCGTGAGTCGCGACCCCAAATGGGGTCGCTTAATGAAATTTTGGGGTCGCGAAACACTGCTACAACAAAGTTGTTGCATTGCAAAGATGCTTGAGATATCGAAGGAGAAAAAATAACCAATCACAAGTGATGCATTTTTTAATGGTTTGCGTACCTTCTAGCTTAAAGAATATCAGAACGGCATTTATAGGAAGGGTTGCAAGAACAGCAGCCACTTTAATCAGCATCCTATGGATTACCGGTCCATTACTCCACCAACCGAGCTCACCTAGCAATTCTAATCACTCTTATAATAACATCATAATCACTTTTAACGCACCAAGTGGTGCATTGTTACGTCATCATTGCTGTAACAAGCAGCGCTGACCAAAATTGCCTTTATTGCTTGCATTCCAATTTCAGAGGAATTACTGCAAGAACCTTTTTATTGTGTCACTTTATGAGTCTAGGTTTATTGCGCTAATTCCTCTGAAGACATAGAGCCTGCTGCTTTGGACTAAAGTTCAAAGCAGTGAAACCATTGATTTCATTATGGACTAGTGGTTAGGTTTAGATTCATGTGGTAGTCGATGATAATTATAATTCAAACAAAAAGAAAATGATAATTCACACATAATTAAAAAAAAAAGAAAAACAATATTATCATAACGCACTTTTGCAATATGAATTTACTAGTGGTTATAATAATGGAGAAGAAAAATCTCTTTGTCTAATTTGTAATTTTAAGTTTTCAACAGCTCAGATGGCCGAGTGGTAACAGCGTCCACCTCAGGAGATGTAGACTGAGGTTTGATTCCAAGTCGGATAGAACCAATTACTTTAAAATTGGTATTCACAGCTTCCCTGCTTGACGTTCAGCATTAAAGGAATAGTGTGGAGAACAAGCCAGCAAGTTTACCTAATGTGCTGTAGGGAAAGGCACAAGTGGGATTCCCCCATCTTGGTGTGGTAGACAGATGGCCGGCAACTCCTAAGCGAGTTCGTATAGTGCTTTGATCGCTTTTTCGTGATAAGAAGATAAATATGCAACTGAACTAAAATAAACTGAAAACTAATAAAATTTCGTCTGCGGAAACCGTGAAGCCCTCCAAATTAAAAAGGCATTTTGAAAGTACCTCTTAATGGGGTCGCGTAGAAATATTTTTTCTAAACGGGGTCGCAGAACAAAAAGGTTTGAGAAGCCCTGCACTAAACAACAACCCTCACTGCAATTTTCTTTATAATAATTACGCCGTCGGGAGAGAGGCTGCAGACTCGACGACAGCTCAGGTCTTTGGGGTGGGTTATATGATCTTTTTGCAGCCTCTCACCGGGAATACAATAACTGTTTTTTTTTTTTTTTGTTTTCTGTTATTCGTGTGCGTACTTTACGAACAAAAATAAATATATTCTATACTCTGTTGTAGGTCGATGCAGAGACCATGCGGTTATACTGTATTGCTTTTTATGTTCTCGTTTTTCTTTTCGTGATTGTTAAAATAAAAAGTATAAAACAAAGTGAATACTCTTGCCGTTGCAAAATTAACGTTGGGTTGTAAGCACCCTTACATGTAAGAAAACTATAGCTGTAACGATCCCGTGCGTGTTGACTGTGCGCAGTGTGTAGCTGCAACTTCGCGTAATATCAACCAGACTATGCTCTCAGCGAATTATTACACCGAGAACACGGATGGCAAAGGCTAAATTCAAACAATTTGATGATATGCGTGATGTAACAGATTACTTACTGTAGCCAGCAGGCTGAAACTAAACTTAAAGTAGCAATCAACATGAACTAACCTTAAAAGCGTCACAAATATCTCGCTGCAAAACTTAAAATACAAGAAATTTACTCTTTGATTTTGTAAAAATTGTAATCAGACGGTAATCAGACGTGCTTACTTGCAATCAAAAGAAAAGGACAACTGCAAAACGAATCAAACAAAACAATGACAACGTAACAGAACAAAATGCAGTCCAAAACCAGATAAAAACAGTGGCCAATCAAGTTCCGATTTTCATAACTTCATTGTGATTGGCTTAGCATGACAGATTTGTTGCTTCATCCATAATCATGCTTTTGAACTCGTTTCTATAGCGGTCGCAGGCTTCTTTATCGTATCTCAACTCCTTGATTGACCTGGCCAAAAGAGTTATTTGCAGTGCTTTTGAAACTAAAACGCCGCAATTAACACTATCTTCTTGTTTCTTGTGATTGGCTATTCGCAGTGCAAAATTCTGGGTCTTGAAAAGTGACCTGAATAAGGTACATAAATTAATGTCATCTGGTAGATGGTATGACGGTGATTTTGCCAAGCAAAAAAACGATAGTTTCAAAGAGGTAGTCGAACCGAACTCGAATTGGAGTTTCATAAACCGGTTTTACGCTATTTTTGTCGAACCTTAACCGAAGCCGAACCGTATTTTTCAAAATCGCAAAGAGCGGACCGGAACTGAACCGAATAAAGCGAGCACTTGCGAACCTTAACCGAACCAGAACCGATTGAAAAAGCGGCTCGCTCAGTGAAGTCACTCGCGTCACTTAGAAGCTGGCTCGGAATCAAAATAATCAGTCACTTATGCAAGTAATCTAAACATGGTGAAGAAGTCTTTTATGTTTGATATACCAGGCCCCGTAGTACACGTGTAACAAACTAAACAATGCTCTTTAACACTAATTTAACGCTACCCCTGGATCGAATAGGCCGCCGGTGTCAGAGCATAGTAACAATTTAATTATCTCGAAATTGGCTTTACTGCAAGTATTTTATGCATTCTATTGGCCTGTCAATGCAAAGAAAAATTGCTTTGTATGTTTCATTTTTTTTAATTGCGTTACTAGAATTATACCATTTTTTACTGCGAACCTGAACCGGAAGTTTATAAACCAGTTTTGAAATATTTTTTACGGGAGCGAACCCGAATTGAAGCGTTTCAAATTATCTTAACTAGAACTGAACCAAAATTTGAAACCGCTGTCGCACCCAAATCGAACCTGAACCGGAAAAATCAAACGGTTGGGCTCCCTAGTTTTAAATCTGTTTTTTATCAACACCCTCTAAGTATTTTTGATGGTACCAGGGATGTAGAAGCTGGAGGCGGTCATATTTTAATGGAAGCAGAAGCGCGAAAAGTATGCCGCTTCCGCTTCCACATTTGCATGAGTTGAATTTTATTTCATTTTTGCTTTTTTGAAATACACTTCCGTTTGCTTTTTACAAATTATCTTTAAAAAAACGCTTGCTTGAGTTTGACCAAGAGCTTCAGCGTGATGGAAAAAAAGTTACGGTTTACGCTGTAGCCTACCAACGCACTGGTCGTATTTAAAATTTCGAGAAATCTGTTTGGAAGCGATAGGTGTGGAAGCGGAAGCTGTTTGTAAATATACCGCTTCAACATACCTGGATGATATGCGATAACACACTAGCGAAAGATAACAACTGTTCATCTTTCCTATAAGTAACAAGTTAGCTAAACTGCGCAACGCAAATTTCGCTGCAGTCGATATATTTGATTTAGTATGTGACAGTTACCTTTAATGCCTAAACGTCGATCAACCTTCTGTAAGATTAATTTAAACACTCACCGAATATTTTTCAAAATGACCAAGCCTATTTGATGTTCGTTGCTCATAGGTCATGAAGTCGTACAGAAATACAGAATTTTCGTCTTGAATCTATCAAATCAAACAGCCTTTGTTTAATAAGCCGTTAAACGTTTTATGGTCACCAATATCACAAGAGGATCCAACGAGTGCAAGAGCAGTTGAAACTTACATCACGTCACAGACAACAAGCCTTTACAGCCTTGCATGGACGCTAAACCAATCATAATTACTAAAAGTAATTATCATTACCATGGTGATTCAGTGACATCCAGTGTTGATAACGGTGGCGATATTCAAAGTTATGATTTTCAACTGAAAAACAAATTAGGCAATAAAATGAATGAATTTTTCATTCCACATTCTGCACCCGCTCAACTGTTTTTTTGGGTATGCGTGTTCAGATGCAGCACCAAAACACGTTTCATTTCAGCATTCGTTAACGTACGCCAATTTGTCGCGGAAATCATCTTCAATTTTGAACACCATTCCTTGGGCACTTTGGGAAGAGCATTAAGATTGCTGCAATCACGTCAGAAGAGAAAGTGTTTTCAAAACCAGCAGATTTACCTAAATAACCGTATTACTTTCTAAGCTTTACGACGCATAAATTAAATGAAACTGCGGAAGCTCTAAAAACGCATTATGCGTTAGCAAAAAATAGTGATAGGCTCCTAGGCGACTCAGCCTCTATTAATCCTGCAGCACAATGAAGTACCTTGCATTAATTGGTTTCGGATGTATAGAAAGTAGAAATGTTGGAAAAGGGGAACTAAATTTCCTTAGACTTTGTAATTTACCACTCACCATTTCTTCCCGACCACATTTCACCCTTTAAAAAAGAGTGACGTTGCATAGTGTGTTGAAAGTGCAAACCAACTCGTTTTTTGCGCCTGTTGATATTATAACAATTGACTGTGATACAGAACTCAAAAACAGCTTTGAAAAAAGTTTTTTCGCGTTAGGCTTAAGAAATCTTCTGTCATAACTCTTTAAAGTAGCTTTGAAAGTTTGAAAAAAGCGGTTTGTCCCAGAAGCTTTTCGTGACGCGATTCGTGAATATCAGTTTCGGACGGCAGCGAAGCGTGGTTACATTGCCGAATCCAATCGAACGCCGCAAAGTCATGCGTAGTTCTGATTGGACAAGTCGTGCGAACCTAAATTGTATTTAAACAGTGTAAGTTGTGTAAGAGTAAAAACAAACTCTTTCTGTTTGCATAGATTAGGTCGCCGTACTGTACTGTAGCTGGCTTCGAGCAGACTGAGACGACAAGGACTGTGCGCAGTGTCCAGAGTAGAGAATTGATCATCGTTGCAATTGGCACACACTGGTCGTTTTCTGATAAGTGTTGTCCAGTTGCTGAGTCACATTCTGAAGCTGGTTGTTTTCGCTTGCACTCGCCGTTTCGGCAACCTACCCGAACAGTCAGTTCGGGTAAAAGTAAAAGCCAGTTGGAGTAGCCAGTTCGGGTAACTTCATTTTGACGCTGCTTACCTTTTCACATTTCATGGAGACGATTGCATCAATGATCTAAATATTAATCGTTATTAGTACGCATCAGCTGTTTCTTGCACGTATGGCCTCCATTTAAGGACATAACTAGCAGCATCGTTATTTAAAAAAAAAAAGGAAAGATTGCATTTCTTTCTTTTCATTACATTTCAGTTTGAAACTTTAGCCAACTCACATTAAAAAAAAACATACCATTTCGTAAGAACGGCAACTTACAGAAAAACTGCGAACCCGTAAAGCAATGGTCTCAAACACGCGTTGTCATTACCAGCGGCCCGAAACGGATCTAAGCTACAGAGTCCTAACTTTTTTTTTCTGCAACCGTTGCAACAGTTATCAAATAAAACATCTTTTTACTGAGTCATATTATTGCCTAGTCACTTGCATTTTGTTTCTAAATTGTTATCGCCGGTAGGCCAGGAAGGACACTGCTCTTTAGTTGTTTGCTTCATCTTTTGTCGCTGCGTAGGCCGCCATGAAAGAATAGGTCATAACATGTGCTGGGCTGTTGACACTAAGAAACATTGAACCAAGAGTTCGATCCTAATATCAATGCTCTTGTTAATGCATTGCCGTCTGGCACAGTGGCAACGACATCGCTATCAATGCTGGAGGTCTGGGGTTTTATTTCCCGGCCAGTCACATCAAGGCAGTGTAAGCAACAGTTCATCACCGCTGCGGCGTATTTTTTTTGAAGTTCAAAATTGTTTAGCCCCGCCACTCGTTATAACACACACTTAAAAGTTACAAAATCGCTTAATTTCGTTCACGATGTTCAATGGTCGTCGAGTATCCCAATTATTTAATTGTTATTGCTGAGTGCAGCCCTCGGACTAATAGCAATGCTCACTTGGCCCTCAAAGCTCTTGGAGCTGGATACCCCTGACTAGAACGTACTACGCACTAGGGATGTCCATTTCAGAATAATTAGATAATCTAGAGTAATTTCGAATCTTTTTTTTTTCGAATCCAGAATTTCGAATCCTTATCCGAATCCTAAATCTATAAAACGGCCGTTAGTACTATTTGCATATCAGTTCAGCACGCAACCGCTCGACTACTGCAAAACAACAAAAATCAACCATAACCAAAGTCTCGTCAGCCTTGCTACGCACAGCCAATCCAGGCTAAACTCATTCCAGACTGTAAAGACTCTGTTTTTGCATTGCTTTACCTGTACATCTCGACTTCATCTCTTTTCTAGGTTGTGCCCTATTTTTGGCAGGCGACTGGCCCCAAACAACGATACCCAATGAAAGAACCTATAACCACTAACCCACAACCAAGTTACCGTTAGCCTAACTAGCCCACATCACTAGAAGCCCCCATGGTAACCCACTCATTTGCAGCTGCAGACGCGTTTCGACCTTATTATGGTCTCATCAGTGCAGCATAGCAACCTCCCACCTTCCTAAAAAAAAAAAAAATTCTAACCTTCAAAAGAACTACACACTCCAAATCTAAGCCTCTCCTCGTTCTGCTCAAGGTAGAACATTTGAAATAAAACCTTCAAGAAAATAATACAGGCTGGATTATGATGTCACAGATTCACTGTAAACAATCGATAAGAATAGAAAAGTCCGGTTGGTTTAAACATTATTTTCCCGGTAATCTGAGAAGGAATATTTTGTTTAAGGT
>CAXFYD010000268.1:0-13443 GCA_964006365.1 Trididemnum miniatum | reverse complement strand
TATTCTCTTACTTATGTGAACGTGGGTTTTTTACGCTTGTTCAAATAAAAATGAAAGCAAGAAACAAACTTTATGTGCAAGATCACATGAGATTATCATTAGCGCTTTGTCATACACAGCCTAGAATAAAAAAAATATGGGCCTAATATGTGCTGAAATGCAAGCATATCCTTCCTATTACCTTTTGAAGACAATAAATCGGTTGAAAATTTTATTTATTCAATCTTTGTATCGAGTTTCTTTTTTTTCTTTAATACATTTTCTGCCGTGTTTTCTTTAATTTTTTTTGTTTCATATGTACACTGATGGGGGTCCGCCATTATTTCGAGGAAGCAAAAAGGGTTCGCCTCAAAAAAAAGTTTGAGAACCACTGCCCTAGAGCTTTTATTGTTCCTCAATCAGTTTCAAATTAGTTCTGCCGAAAAAAATACGCTTGAAAAAAGATCTGGAAGTTTTATGCCCCTCCCTTTTAAAATCTCTCGCCGCGCCACTGCGTGGGGTCACCTATTGTAGCCAGACGCTAAAAGAATGATCTTGTTGTTAAGTAAAGCAATAGGTCTAGTCCACGTTAGTCAGTCTGTGAAGTGGAGCTGTTTATTTAGTGGCGACATTGCAATGTAGCAACCTCAAAAACTTAAAATTTACTTCACGTAATTGCTGGCCTATAGGCCTACTTCGATTTTACTTTACGATGGTTTCGGCGGCTCGGCCTTACTATATGTTACCCATTACGAATAGTCGAATAGAGATTTCAATTTCTTTATTTTTGTCCTCCTGTCACGAGAAAGCGACGGAGGCGCTAGGCCTATACATAGCAGAGCTGTCCAGGATCAGGATTCCTGGAGGTGACTACGGCAGGATTTTTGCTAAATTTCAGTTACAGGTCCTTATCAGGATTGCTAATTTTTTACTTAGGGCCTAAGCAGGATCAGGACCGTAACTAATTGTGGCACTGGCAGCGGCAATAACCTTTAAAAAATTTCAATCTAAAAACATTGAAAAAACAGGAACAATTTGAAAAAAAATTCTGTTCCACTCCAATGATTTTAAATTGACAAAATTTCTTGGACCTCCTGGCTCATTGGCTGGTGCTGGCTTGTGCTTGATTTGATACGTTTCGTGAGCGCTTGTGCAGCAGTATGATCAAGTGTGGATACCGATATATTTAGTAGTAGTAGTATTTATTTCAAAGCCAGCGTCGTTTAAATTTACAATTTTAAAACAGTAAGAGTTAACGATAATAAACATATACTGGCGATAGGGAGGAAGCGAAGTGACCAAAAATAGTCTGCAAGTCTACTTCCACCCTTACAAATAATTTATTTAAAATTAGCTTAGGTTGTTTATATCAATTGGCCAAACGACATACTTGTTACTTGTGAAGAAATTTACGGTAAAACGAAATGCAGTCAAAAACACAAGACAGGCTATCTACAAATGTACAACAGATACAGGGATACAGATAATGCAAAAAAGTCGAGCAATTTACTCAGAAAACGATAATAATAAAAAAAAAATTGAGCACTTCAAATGTTAACACAGAAAAGTAACAAGCTCGAGTTTGCAGTAAAACGAAATGCATTCAAAAGTACAAGATATTTACAAATGTACAACAGAGACAGATATAGTTAATGCAAAGAAGTCGAGCAATTTACTCAGAAAGCGATAATCAAAATAATTGAGCACTTTAGAAAAATAACAAGCTGGAATGGTCATTTAATATTAATCGTGATAACTTTTCAGTAATAAATGTTTCATTCTAGTTTTGAATAATTTCATGGATTTAGATTGTTTGATATTAAGTTCTAGTGAATTCCATATTTTCGAACCTTGATATTTAATGGATCTTTGTAGTTTTTGAGTTTTGTAGTAGGGAATAAAAAAATCATAAGAGCTAGTAGCTCTTGTGGGTTTATCATGAACACTATTTAGCGTGGTGCAATAATTATCAAAGGTAATAGGAAGTTTTTGCGATTTAAAAATATAAACAAGTGCTGCAGTTTCTAATTTAATTAAATCTTTTAATTTGAGTGTTTTTAGTTTAGCATATAGTACGGAGTTGCTATATCAGGCCATGTTCCATTTCCCACAATTTTAACTGCTTTATTTTGAAGCGTTGTTAATTTTCTAAAATAAGTTTTTGAAGTTGAGCTCCGTGTAATCATTCCATATTGAAGATGCGAGTGTAACATGATAACATCGCATAATCTGGCTGAGTAAAGCAGGCGTGTTGAAATAAGCTTTAATTTTTGATAAAATTCCCACGGCTTTCGACAATTTGCGAGCCATATTACTAATATGAGGCTCAAAAGACAAAGATTGATCAAAAGTAACCCCAAGTATCTTGACATAGTGACAGTTGAAAGGTCAGGCACAAATCAAGATGGGATTGTGTAAGAGTTGGCTTCGTGACTATTATTTTTTGGTTGAATTAAGATATTAAATTCGATTTTGATAAATTTAGAGTTAATTTATTGGCTATCATCCATTTATTCAATGAGGAATTTTCACCAGTCACCTTTTCGTGTAGATTATTCAAATGCTTCTCTTTTATGACCAGACAGGTGTCGTCAGCAAACAATCTCGGCATGCTAGTAACACAGGCGTTAATGTCGTTGATGTATAAAATAAACAAAAGAGGGCCCAGAACAGATCCTTGAGGAACTACACCATAAGTAATTGTTTTAGAGGTGATTGATGATTATTCAAAGATACATATTGATATCTATTAGACAAAAATGAAGCAAACAAATCAAGAGTGACACCACGAATTCCATAATGTTCAAGTTTAGTTAATAATAGGTATGCGGTGGTTTACTGTATCGAAGGCTTTTTTAAGGTCAAGTAGTAATAATGCAGTATATTTTCCACCATCGATATTGCCAAACAATGATGTTTTGTTAATACATCTAACAATGCATGGGACGTTAAATGATTAGACCTAAAACCATATTGTGTTGAAAGCATGACAGAGTGCTTGTTTAAAAATTTGACTGATCTGACATGAATAAGTTTTTCTAGAAATTTTGATATTATTGTAATCGATAAATCTCAATTTCTTAAAGCGTTGTCGGTAATCGATAAATTATATCGCCGATATGTTTTTGCGACAAATGTTGCGGTAAATTTTCAATGTGTTTGATGAAATTTGTTTTTATAACTGAAATTTCAAAAATGTTTTTTAGATGTTTCAAGAAAAGAGAGCAGTTCACGGACTCTGCCGTGGCATTAAACAAAGCAAAGAGAAACTTTTTAATTTGCAAGAAGACTTTATGGACATTGGACACCCTGAATTTTGCCATAGCGCCAACTGACTAACTTTGAACACTGTGTACAGTTTTGTACACAAAGAATCGTTTATCGGGATAATATATCGGCGATAACAGATATATTGCATAGGCAATATCGGTACTGGTCGATAAATCAAAACTGTTTTGAGCGATAACGATAATTGGTAATGAATTATTGCTGATAACTATCGCCAATAAATTATCTCGATATATGTCCATCTTTGACTCTACACATACTGTGGGAAAGGTTGGGAATCGATACCCAAAAAAGTAAAGAAATAATCGATAGCCTATTTGGTAGTTCACCAAAAAGTAAAGAAATATCGATGTCGATGGTAGTTTTGAAAAAGTAAAAAAATAAAGAATATTGTAATCGATATTCAATATTACACTGAGGATTTAGCGGTGTAGGCTACGCCAAGCTTTTTTTTGTGATGTCTTCACATATATGCGGTAACTTTGAGACAATTAAACGACGGACATAGTATGTGCAAAGCAACTTTACTATTAAAATCTTTTTTTTTGTTTTTTTTGGCACAAAAAAATTATCAGCAAAAACAATATTTTAGGTTTACTAAAGTGAGATAAAGTATCCTGGACAAAAAGAATCGAATACGTAATATCGAATTGCGCCGAAAAAAAGTAAAGAAAAGGCCATATTCGATGCTCATTCAAAAAAGTAAAGGCTCCAGAGCATTCGATGAACAAAAAAAAAAAAAAAAAAAAAAAAAAAAAGATTATTGCAATCAAATATCGATTACAATCGATTTTTCCCAACCCTGACTATGGGATATCCGCAATATTATATTACAGTGGTATCATCCTTTTCATTTTTAAGGATGATTTTTTTGGATCAGGATCAGGATTCCACATTTTGTAACAAAACAAGGCGTGGATCAGGATGCTGGAGTAGTGGCTTCGAATCAGAATCGGATTTGGACTTACAAAATTACGATTCCGAACAGCTCTGAATTCTCATACATAGGACAAATCGAGACTTGCGTAGGAGTTGCCTTTGTTCCCAAGTTTTCCGCTTGAGTTTTTGCATCCAGATGACTTCTTTAACTTGCTGCTTGTTAGATTCCACCTAGCAGGAATAATAATCGTGAAGCATCTTCTCTAAGGACACAACAACAAGGCTTGGGTGGGAGTTGAACCATGAACCTTGCGATCATGGCTGTCGTAAAAACGACGTTCCGAACAACTTGGCCACGCTGCCGACAAACAGAGCGTATGTAGAAGTGATAGAATGGGGCTATAAGTTCGACAGTAGGTGAAAAAATTTTACTGGATAAAACATAGAATTTGGGTTGATTTATTGAATGTATAGCACATTGCCAAGAGGCTATATCCAACAAAATTAAATGAAGAACAGTTGCCACAAGCATCAATTTTGTTTCCACATGACGCTTCATTGTGTGATTAATTATCGATTTCTAACAAGTTCCCGGATGTACAATTTCCCGGGGGCGTTGGCTAAAATTATTTTAGCAAGTTACGGTGTCGGTATGATACATAATAGGCTATCACCAAAATCTGACAAATTGTTAAAATAATCAGTGTATATTGCAAAGGTACTGCTAGTTCAAGGTTTTCTAGCGAGTGACAGCGTTACAGATCTATCCACAGTAATGATGGATTATTAAAAGTTGGTAAGAAGTTGCTGATTGTGGTTGCCTGTTATGGGTTGATAGGAGCGTATGGTACCGTAGCTAATAACTGCTCAAGTATTGTTGGGTCACCCAATTGTACCGGTAGCAACTGCAGGTATAGGAAAGTTAAAATGATTAAGTACTGTATTTAATTCTGTTTCATGTGCTTGCCCCTTCCTATTGAAACTCAATTTATCTTGCCCAACACAAGTTAGTCCAGATCAGGATGGCAAACCTTTTCAAGTGGTGGGTCAAATTTAAAGTAGTAGACAGAAAAAAGAAAAGTCGATGGCCACGGTTAACCACAGGGTCACCATTTTCAGCCCAAAAACAAGTGAAGACCAAAAAAAAAAGTGTCATTGCGTCCGCACGCCATAGTTTAAAATTTTGCTAACTTGAAGTGGGTCTCTGAAATTTGCTAGTGGGTCACTCAGTGACCCATGGGTCAGTGGATCGCCATCCCTGGTCTAAATCCATTTTTGCCTATGGTTACAGAGAAGTACTGGTATCAAGTGTATGGTAAATGCACTAATCCGGAGGGTAATCAGTGTTGACAGAGATGGGCACAATTTCCTTAATCATTAATTTGTTAATAACAAAGCTAACTTTTTCATTAGCTACGGTAGTTAATTCGTTAAATTTCTTTTTAAAATTAACGGACTAAATTAACTTCCATTAATGCTTGATAACTTCCATTAAATTTTTGTAAACGCTTATTTTTCTTATTGTTGGTTGAGTTTGACATCGAATAACCAGCAAAATACAACCAATGAGGTCAGAAAGCGAGATAAAAACAACAAAAGGTATTGTTTGTGAGCAGAAAAATTGCTTGCTGAATGTTTACGCAAACATTGATACTAAGAAATTTTAAGCTTTTTTGTAAAAAGAAATGCCGTTTTAAATCAAAATTAACAATTTAACGAATTTAATTAACTTCCGTTAATTAAAGCTGAATTTAATAAATTAACGTTAACAGAAGTACCGGCTCATAACTGTGTTAACGAAGTAGTGGTTAACGAAGCTAACGTTTTACATTAACTTGCCCATCTATGAGTGTAGCACCCAACGCAGTAACAACCTAAGTCACAATTTCTTAGATTGGTGTCAATTGCCTAGTGCCTTGTCCAGTTCACATATCCCCAAGACCCCACAGCTGCATCGCAATTGAATTCTTGATGCCTTAAGCTAATCACATGTTTTCATCATGACATCAAAGAGGTAATGATGATGCAGAAATCTAGACATGTGGAGTGTGGACAGCGCAATTATGATCCAGAGACGTGTTCTTTTGAGCTGGCACTGGGCACTACTTAGTAAAATCTAGGCTGATTCGAGATGGGTTTCTGCAGATAAACCCACTTCAATGAATGCCGACACATGTCTGTAATGCGCCTGTTTTTTCTTAGAAAACGTATCTGTAATTGGTTGTAGACTACAGTGCTTTGTTGTGTAGCTTAGCCAACTCTGATTTGTCCACCAAGCAATGCTGGTACTGAATATGGTTATTATTTTGGGTTAAGTTTTAGGCAGTGTCTATTTTGCCATTAACGGCATAATACCGGTAGCTTCTAGGTGTATTTTGCTGCAGCTACATAACCTCATGTCACATGGATGTTACACCTTATTCTATTCTACTGTCCTCACGAACCCATTTGTTAACCCCAGGTCAGCCGAATTCGAAGTGATTCGAAGCAAAGCCACCGAAGTGAAACGAATCGAAGTTGTAATGAGAATCGAACCCAAAACTAGTGCAGAGCTTTCCAATATACTCTGCACTCTATCCACTGAGCTATCAAGAAGTCGTGGCAATCCAGCACAAAATAGCGCTTGAAAAATCACAACGTCAGTTATGACAAAATAGATTTAATAGCTATTTCGCCATTAACGGCAAAATAACACTACCTAAGTTTTATATCACCTGTTGACTTCATTGTGCTGTGATGTCACAATTGCAACTGTCTAAACCAGTGGTTCTCAACCTTTTTTCTTACGTGGCCCATTTTTGTTGCATAAAAGTTCTGTGGCCCATTAACTATTTATCCTTCCTAAACAAGTATTCATCCCCAGGAGCGGATCCAGAAAGTAAGATGTAATTTTGAATTAGGTTGAATGTTAGCTAAATACAAAGACGTTCAGTCCCGGAAACAGGCGTAAACAAGCCTTATCAAAATGTTTTATATCAGGGGTATATTTAAAAAATTTTTCAAGGAGGGGGTATCAAATTTCATCACTTTTTCAAGCATAGTTTTTTTTCCAGCAGAGTTGAGTTCAAGTAGCTTAGGTAACAAAAACGACTCTAGGGGGGTCCGGGGGCATGCTCCCCTGAAAATTTTTGAAAATTTGCATACTGCAATGGCTGTTATAGTGCTTTTTAGCAATTTTTAGGCAAATTTTGTTTATAGTTTTGGCCCCTGATTTTGAGTATCGGTACTTTACCAAATATGATGCATTTTCGCCCAGTTTTGATCATGCTTGCTTAGGGCAACTCAGGCATATTTTTGTGAAGAGGTTCAAAATTATGGCAAATTTTTAATTATCCAAAGCATTGTGGAATATGGCTGGTGTGAGGGTATGAATTCCCCTGAATCCGCTCCTGTTTATCCCTTCAACTTGCCAATTCCACCTTAGGGAGCCAAGTGGCTTGCTTTGAGAACCACACTGTAGTTGTAGCCGCTTAAAATCTAAGTCCATACATGACGCGATAGAAGGCATTGATTGCATCACACCACCAACGCAGTGAGAAATAAGTTCCATTACGACAATCGCCTAGATTGGTTTCACAATCTTTCCACGAAACTACACACTATTATTTGAATAATTGGAAAGAAAATTATCTCTCTCTAGCAAAAAACAGCAGCGTCATTCATTGTTACTATCCTCAAAACTGCTAAACAAACACACAAGTGTAAACTTATCCATAGTGACACAAATGAAACAGAATTTTTCAATAAATCTAGCAATTTCTTAAAAAGTTCTGTGGCCCACCTCAAAATGATTTTATGGCCCACTGGTTGAGAATCACTGGTCTAAACTGATTGTTGAACCCACACTTTCTGTGTTCTTTTGTACAGTATCAGACTACTTTGACTGCTGGTACTTTAAGTAGTATCAACCAGACTACCGGTATGGTACGGTACTGGACTACCGGTACCATACTACACAGTACCGGTACGTAATTTGTAATGCGTCACTAATTAGGTGATACTGGATATTGCTGTGAAAATACGCTGAGTATGATCATGCTATTTCTAGCTTGTTAAAATCTTGATTTGCAATATATTACAATGCTTAGTCTGTTAGTGCAGCTTTGTCAAGCCCTGAACCGAAGGGTTTGAAAAATTGGAATATATACTGTGTTAGCTAAGTTATGCGCTGTGTTCTGTTACTATTGTAGGTAGCATGAGTAGGCTTTTAGAAGTTTGGTCTCTGTTTATCTTGGCAAATATTTTGGTTTCTAAAGTCTATTCATGCTGGCAGACTACTTTAATCCTTTCAAACCTAGCCAATCAAGTCTAAGTGATACCGTACTAAAACAAAATCATTCTTCCTGGCCTGCTAAATGAAAGTCGTAATGAGGGGTAATAGCCTGAAACAGCGCTGTCCTGCTCTATGATACCATACTTATACCTTGCTGTGTAATTTGTTGAAGACCTTGTGGTTGTCCGTGTGTCCATCAATCTCAGTCAAATCAATTCTGCGAGTTGAGTTTAGCTGTTTAATCAGAAGGAAGTTAGATGTTTGCAAAATTTTTTAATTTTTTTCGTTATTAATCCATGCATTCATAGAAACTAGTCTGCCTACAACTTTAAAGCACAGTGTTTTAATGCATGGACATTGTTTCTGACGAGGCAGGACTTTTTGGCGTGACAGATTCAACATGAGACGACTCGGCGTGATCGACTCGTCGTTGGGACAACTCGACATCGGGACGTTGAAACGATTTAGCGCTAGGACATTGAGACAATTTGACGTGGAAAGGTGTGATTTGTGAGCGGACGTAATAATCGCATTTCGCGCTAGAATGTGTGAAAAGACATATTCATCACGTTTTAAAAGGGTTAAAACTAAACAATAAACAACTTTATATCTATGACTTTATAAAAGTTTCGAGAGATACCGGTATTATTTTAATGAAGTTCAAAATTGTTTGACGCAAGTTTAACCATAAAAGTGGTGAGAAAATTGTTTTACAACTTTTAGTATTTGATGTCGTTTTATAACATAAAATACCATGCTCCTCTACCAAAACGTAAAAAATGCATGAATACCAATAAAAAGATTAATAACCTTGTGCAAGGGTTAAACCGGTGCAGCCAACCCAGTGACCCTTAGGTTCTTTTGGAATTCCTGCGTGGCATTGCACACAATCGCGAAATACATTCTTGAATTTGAGGCACGAATTTTTTCGTGTTAAGTTTTTTTTTTATCATGTTCATCCCCTTTTTTTCCTTTTTGTGTTTTATGTTGTATGATGCGTGTTCCTTTATTGAATGTATGATTAAATGAATGTGCAGTCTGTCATGGGGGTGGTTGAGTTAGCCGATTCACTTACCCAATTGTCTATTTATTTATTGATTGTATTTGAACAAATACACGATGGTGCTTGGCATCACACCAACGCACACTAACAGGTGAAAAAATATACACAAAAACTAACAAAAGAATGGCGAAAATATGGAATAAATTAACACAAAAACACAACAGAAATTAAGAAGGAAGACAACATATAGGGTCATTTCATTTTAATACAGACCAAAAAATTGAATTTTGTAACCCTATGTCTCAGATTTTGATTAAACTTTCAGAAAAAGTGGTGTTTGGCATTTAAACAATACAAAAAAAAAACCAATACAATCGGACCAGTAGTTTTCCTGTAATCGCTATTTAAAAAATGGCCACGTTTTTCATGGTGGCGCTGGAGTGAAAAGTGTTTTTTGCTAATAACTCCTGTTCTGATCCGATTTTGACAAAACTGGTGTCTACCCCCATTATTTCAAGGATGAGGAATTCAAAAATTCCATCAAAATACTTGTCACACCCTTAAAAAACAAATTATATGTTTAACATTTAAATTTTGAAAGTACCCCAAACGCTGAGGCCGATTTCGACTTGTCGACCTAAATTTTTTTGAAAATTTTTTTTCTTGAAGACTTGTTAGCTTACTATTGTTTTAGCAACCAAAAGGAATATTATGCCCCACAAATATAACACATCAATTTTGAATGAAAATGAATAGTACTAGTTTTGTAGCATTTGCTTTTATTCAAAATTATTTTGCTAAGGCAAGAAAGAGTAAATTGATCTTTGATATTTCAGTCAAGCTGCCACCTAAACAGGCACCTTGTGCTTGTTTCAGTCTGCCACTCCAATACAAGAGCCTGTGAAACAAACTGTCTAGTATTAGCATCAAATTGGGCAGAGCCCTTTGCTTAATGAAGCACTCCAACCTATCTTTATACCAGCTGCAGGTAACTGAGAGTTGAATAAACAGAAGGAAACAATCAACAGTTAAAAAATATGTAATGTGTTGGAAAATACCCATTAGTCACAATAATTGCTTATTTTGTCATCAATACGGTTACAATAAACAAGTAACATTACGACATAGCCATTGAAATGCTATCTAGAAAACATGTAAAAAGAAAAGTTAAAGTTAGTGCAGTTGGTTTTGCTTTCTTGCTTGAAGTGTAGGTCAGCCAATTTTGGAAGTGTTTTTAGAATGCTTATGAAGAAAATGATTCAATCGCTATTCAAAATTATAAAAGGCTAAGTTAATATTATATAATTTACTTATTGAAAAATGAATGACTGTTATATTGGTAAAAGTACTGGAGATAAGTGCCATCTTACAAAATTTACAAACAGATTAAAATTGAAAACAGATTTGCAAAACATACAAAATTTAAATGATGATGAAAGAACTTTAATGTTTTGAAGATCTGGAGTTTCTATAATAAATGATTTTGCTACAACAGGTTTATTTGTTTGCCTTCACCATAAAGTTTTACTTTTACAAAATTTTAGCCAAAGATTTAAAAAGTGTTGCTACATCTTCAATCAGCATCCTTCCAAGTCTTTATCAGCAGGAAGAAGAGTTGTTACACTGGAAATCGCAACGAAATTACACCCTATTTTTGCAGCAATAGTTCCTGGTCATAAAATCTGTTCCCGGTGTTTCACTCACGCTAAGTCTGAAGAAGAATACCGGTATACCAGTACTAGTAGTGAAATCTTAACTGTTGATGCTGTTACTGCCACAGATGAAGCCAATACTTCCACAGACAATGATACTTTCACAGATGATACTATTAATTTATGTGCTGCTACACAAAAAAGTGACCTTACACTGCTACACAAAAACATGAGCTTAAATGGGTGCAATATCCTTCCCAATGATATTTTAAAAATTATTGTCTAAATGTAAATCCAGTTGCAAAGATGAGAAGTTATTGTGCAAGATTTAATAAGTGGGCTAGAGTAACTTCAAACATTGTTATTTAAAAAATATTGTAGTGATGAACATTATAGAATGCCAAATATTAAAGATTCAATCTAAATTATTTGGAATAGAAAGTTGGATTCGGTTTGAAGCTGAGATTGGCTAACTAGCTGTTACTGAATTCAAACATGCTTTAGTTTTGCTACTTTTTACAAAAAGTATTTTTGGTTGCACTGTTTTCGCTATTCTTCTAGCATTTGAAGGCAGTAAACATTAAGTATTGATGAGTTAAATTGGCTGAGAAATTAACGTTAAAGAATATATTTATGACTAATGCATTCACTCAATCAAACAAGTTTATTTGAAATCAGAATTTATCATATTATGTTTGGATTCAGTTTCAAGTGTTAAAAAAATGCTAGAACAGTAAACTATACTGAACTGCCCATCGCTATTAAAAAACTCCTTTCATACTTTTGAGCATTGCACCTTCAGTTGTATAACTGCAGTAAACCTTTTACACATATACTCATTAGGCTACCTAATATGATTACTGTAATTGATTGCACAGATAGAAACTTTACTGAATATGTCTGTGCACATCAGAGCATTATTTTACTGCTTAACTCCCAATAGGCAAAACAAATGCTTGCTCCTATTAAATAGTATTTGAAATTTTATGTAATGCAATGGAAAGCATCCAAATCTTGAAATGTTTTATTTTCTTTCATTTCAAACAGTTTTTTCAATGAATATTGTATATTAAAAACATAATTTTTATACTTTTTTAGATATTAAAATCTATGTGTTATATTTGTGGGGCATAATATTCCTTTCGGTTGCTGAAGCAGTACTAATCTAGCAAGTCTTGGAAAAAAAAATTTTTCAAAAAAGTTGAGGTCGACAAGTCGAAATCGGCCTCAGCGTTTGGGGTACTTTCAAAATTTAAATGTTAAATAATTTGTTTTTTAAGGGTGTGACAAGTATTTTGATGGAATTTTTGAATTCCTCATCCTTGAAATAATGGGGGAAGACACCAGTTTTGTCAAAATCGGACCAGAACAGGAGTTATTAGCAAAAAACACTTTTTACTCTAGCGCCACCATGAAAAACGTGGCCATTTTTTGAATAGCGATTACAGGAAAACTACTGGTCCGATTGTATTGGTTCTTTTTTTTATTATTGTTTAAATGCCAAACACTACTTTTTCTGAAAGTTTGATCAAAATCTGAGACATAGGGTTTCCACCTTAGTCTGTATTAAAATGAAATGACCCTATAGTGTACAGATCAAATTTTTCCAATGAATGACAAACTCATGGGAGCTCAAATTATATCTTCTTTTGGAGTGAATAAAATAATCATCAAATTACAGTTTTTAACGCAACGCTAAAACCAACAGATGTCCCACTCACCATTGATATATTAATAGGATCAGAATTTTTATCTATCGATTCAAGTAATTGATTAATTAATTTTGCTGAATAATAAATTCAGCAAAACTTTATCTAGCGATTACCAGTACTGAGCCAGAATTTATTATTTCATATATGTAAACGGCATTGCAGCTGCTCACTTTTTTGCGTTAAAAAGCTTGTGAAGATGTTAAAAAACAATTCCTGGCTTGGATTGAAACATGGTTTGCAATCATAAAATGTCAATTCTTGAATTTTTTAGGAAACGTGGTTAAAGAAGACTTGAACATCCATTGATCATAGGTGCAGCTCTACCACTCTTATGCTTGGTAGGTGAAAAACCATGTGTTGGCTATTAAACTTAAATGTTGTGTAAGGCTGCTCACGTAATAATCAAGCATTTTGCTGCCGGTTTAGTTTACCTCAGTAAGCCACAACCAACCAAGCCGAGGCCTTGACCTTTACGCGGGTATATTTTTCGTCAACAAAAATTTCTGGTGTTTATTTAGTCTTTTTTCCATTCAGTTAATACACATTTTTTGCTGCATATTGATCAAAAAATGAAAATCAAAGTGCAGTCGCAACACTTGTTAATTGCTTGTTAAACGCGCAATTGTATATATTTCATGCTATAAAACAAAATCAAAT
>CAXFYD010000266.1:0-20950 GCA_964006365.1 Trididemnum miniatum | reverse complement strand
GACGCAGATCGGTAGAGTGGGAAGCGTCAATCGAGAGGAGACCAGCAGATGCCCACCATTACACTGATCGAGCACAACGGAAACGCGCACGAAATCGAGGCCGAGGAAGGCAAATCTCTGATGTTGAATGCGATCGAGCAGGGTGTTCCTGGCATCGACGCCGACTGCGGCGGTGCCTGCGCCTGCGGTACCTGCCATTGTTTTATCGACGGTGAATGGCAACAGAGCACCGGCGAGGTGAACCCGCTGGAAGAATCTATGCTGGGCATGCGGCCTGATCGAGAAGACAGCTCACGCCTTAGCTGCCAGATAGATGTCACCCCTGATATGGACGGCCTTGTGGTTCGTCTTCCCGAATACCAGATGTAAGGAGTACAGCATGAACCAGCAAGCGCAGATTCAAGACCCCTGGCAGATGGAACTTGCCGATATCAATGTCAGTGACCCCACCCTTTATGCTCAGGATGCCTGGCGCCCGTTTTTTGCGCGCTTGCGAGAGGAAGATCCGGTTCATTACCAGGCCGAGAGTCCCTTTGGTCCCTTCTGGTCGATTACCCGTTTTGACGACATTGTCGCGGTGGATAGCAATTTCCAGGACTTTTCCTCCGAACCGACGATCGTGATCGGCGACCTCACCGAAGAGTTGCCGGTAACCCAGTTCATTTCCATGGACCCGCCCAAGCATGACGAGCAGCGCCGCGCCGTACAGGCGGTGGTCGCCCCGAAGAACCTGGCCGAGATGGAAGGACTTATTCGCTCGCGGGTGATTGAGATACTCGACAACCTGCCGGTAGGAGAGACCTTTAATTGGGTGGATGAGGTATCCATTAATCTGACCACCCAGATGCTGGCAACGCTGTTCGATTTTCCGTTTGAAGACCGGGCCAAACTCACCTACTGGTCAGACCTCGCCGCGGGTAGCCCGGAAATTGCCGGTGGTGATGTAGACCCGGATGAGCGCCTGGCCGGTTTGCACGACTGCCTGGATACGTTCACGCGGATCTGGCACGAGCGCAAAGATGACGGTGTAGAGAGTATGGATCTCATCCGTTTGCTGCAGCGCGATCCCAGCACGGCCAACATGGTCGACGACCCTATGGAGTATCTCGGCAATCTCGCCCTGTTGATCGTAGGTGGTAACGACACCACGCGTAACTCTGCCACTGGCGGCGTATTGGCGCTCAATCAGAATCCGGCTGAGTACGACAAGCTGCGCGCAGACCCGTCACTGATCCCGTCCATGGTGTCGGAGATTATCCGTTGGCAGACGCCACTCATGCATATGCGCCGCACGGCTTCCAGGGACGTGGAGTTCCAGGGTAAGCAGATCAAAAAGGGCGACAAAGTGGTCATGTGGTATGTCAGTGGCAACCGTGATGAGACCGCTATCGACAACGCTGACCAGTTCATCATCGATCGCGACAACCCGCGTCATCACATCTCCTTCGGTTTCGGCGTGCATCGCTGCATGGGTAATCGCCTGGCCGAGATGCAGTTGCGCATTCTGTGGGAAGAGATCATGGAGCGCTTCGAGTTTGTCGAGGTGGTGGGTGAGACGGAACGGGTCTCCTCCAATTTTGTGCGCGGCTATACCGATCTGCCGGTTCGCGTGCATCCGCGAGTATCCGCGTAAAAGGTAAGCACGATGACTAACGCCGATTCGCTCGATATCCAGGCTCAACAAGCGGCAACCCGCTACATGGGAGATTTCGCCTGGCCCACTGTGGTAATCGGCCTGCTGGATGCAGTCGCCTACATCACAGTGGTTTATCTTGTCTTGGCCGGCGTGCTCGGCCTGGGTTGGGGGGTGCTGCTAATCGCCTTGCTGACCTACGTCATGTACACGGTGGTGCATGATGCGGCGCACGGTTCCATCAGCGGCAGCCGTCAGGACTTGCGCTGGGTGAATGAGGCGATGGGTTATCTGGGCGCGTTCATTTTTATGATTCCGCTAACGGCCCATCGGCATGAACATCTGGCTCATCACCGCAATACCAACAATGCCGACACGGATCCGGATTTCGCTGTTGCCAATCTGTGGCGTAATCCTGCGTACCCGCTGGTTGCGATGCTTCGCATCTGGTTGGGACAGTTCAGGTACTACATTGAGCATCGTTGGGGCAAAGGGCCACGCAAGCAGGATGTGATCTTCTGTATTGAACTCGTCGTGGGACTGGCACCTCGCCTATGGCTGCTAGCCGCAGGTTTCTGGCTTGAGTCCTTCGCTTTGTTTGTCGTTGGCGGCATGGGCGGATTACTGGTCACCATGTACCTGTTCGCATATCTGGTGCATCACCCGCATACCGCACAAGGACGCTGGGTCGATACTTCGACATTTATTCTGCCGGGCAAGTTGGGCACGGTATTCACCTGGTTGTACCTGTTCCAGAACTACCACTCCATCCACCACCTGTATCCACGGGTGCCTTTCTATCACTACCGGAGATTGTTTGAAGACATCGAGCCGGTGATGCAGCAGAAGGGTTCGCCCATTTACCGATTTCAGAAAACACTGGCGAGTTGACTCATCTGTCTCGAGTCAAAATTCTATAAAATCGAATGATTTCTCCAATATTTACCGATTTTCTTTCGAATCAGTGTGCTTAACAATGGTTTTCACTTCAATCAGATACGTGTGCAGCGTAGGAGGAAAACCAAATGGGTTTGTTGGTAGATGGAAAGTGGGTAGACCAGTGGTACGACACCAAAAGTAGTGGCGGCGCGTTCAAGCGCCAGGACAGTATGTTCCGCAACTGGATTACCGCGGACGGCTCGCCGGGACCGAGCGGCGACGGCGGCTTCGAGGCCGAGGCTGGTCGCTATCATTTGTACGTTTCTCTCGCCTGTCCCTGGGCGCATCGCACGCTGATCTTCCGCACGCTGAAGGGTCTGGAAGACCTGATATCGGTGTCGGTAGTAGAACCCCTGATGCTGGAAAATGGCTGGAAGTTTTCGGAGCAGTATCCTGACCACCAGTTTGGCTATCAGTACCTGCACGAGGTCTATACCCGGGATGAGCCGCAGCTTACCAGCCGCGTCACCGTACCGGTGCTTTGGGACAAGAAGCGCGAGTGTATCGTGAGCAATGAGTCCGCTGAGATCATCCGCATGTTTAATGGTGCCTTTAATCACATTACGGGCAACGAGCTCGACTTTTATCCCGAGCCGCTGCGTGCCGAGATCGATAGCCTTAACGACTGGATTTATCCCACGATCAACAATGGTGTTTACCGCGCAGGCTTTGCCACTTCGCAGGACGCCTACGAGACCGCCTACCATGAGTTATTTGAGGCGCTGGACCAGCTCGATGAGCGGCTCGCGAAGCAACGCTACCTCACCGGTGATCAGATCACCGAGGCCGACTGGCGACTGTTTACGACGCTGTTACGCTTTGATGCCGTGTACTTCGGTCACTTCAAGACCAACCGGCAGCGCATTGAAGACTACGAGCATATTCCCGGTTATGTGCGCGATTTGTTCCAGCAGCCGGGTGTGGCGGCGACGGTTGACCTGCCCTACATCAAGCAGCACTACTATGGCAGTCATGGCACGATTAACCCCACCGGTGTGGTGCCGCTGGGTCAGGAGATAGACTTCAGCACCCCCCATAACCGGGACCGGTTCCGGGTGCAGCCTGCGCTGGCCTCATAGTAAACTGCTCCTCTGTTGTGGTTTACAGACAGCGAGGAGCACATGAGCAGTAACCGGCGATCAAAAAACATTACCCAGGGCGTGCAACGCGCGCCCAATCGTTCCATGTTCTATGGGATGGGGTATGAGGCGGCCGACTTCGACAAGCCAATGATTGGTGTGGCGAATTCCTATTCCACGATTACGCCGTGTAACTCTGGCATGCAGCCGCTGGTGGATGCAGCGGTTGATGCGATCAAGGCAGCCGGTGCCAACTCGCAGGTATTCGGTACGCCGACGATCAGTGATGGCATGGCCATGGGTACCGAGGGGATGAAATACAGCTTGGTCTCGCGAGAGGTGATCGCCGACTGTATTGAAACCTGTGTCGGTGGCCAGTGGATGGACGGCGTGCTAGTCACCGGCGGTTGCGACAAGAACATGCCCGGTGGCCTGATGGGGATGCTGCGTGCCAATGTGCCTGCGATTTTTGTTTATGGCGGGACGATTCTGCCGGGTCGTCTCGACGGCCGCGACCTCAATATTGTCAGCGTCTTCGAAGCGGTGGGTGAGCATAGCGCCGGCCGCATTTCAGATGATGATCTACTGGCGGTGGAGAGAAATGCGATTCCCGGTACGGGTTCCTGCGGTGGTATGTATACCGCCAATACCATGAGTTCAGCGTTCGAAGCGATTGGCCTCAGCCTGCCGTATTCCTCAACGATGGCGAATGTCGAGGACGAGAAGCGCGCCAGCGCTGAGGAAAGTGCAAAGGTGCTGGTTGAAGCTGTGAAGAACGATCTTAAGCCGCGCGATATCGTTACCCGTGAAGCTATCGAGAACGCGGTGGCAGTAGTGATGGCCACCGGTGGTTCTACCAATGCCGTGCTGCATTTTCTCGCGATTGCGCATGCTGCGGAAGTCGAGTGGACGATTGACGATTTCGAGCGTGTACGCCGGAAAGTGCCGGTGATATGTGATTTAAAACCCAGCGGCGAGTATATGGCGATCGATCTGCATCGCGCAGGTGGCATTCCCAGGGTGATGAAAATCCTGTTGGATGCGGGCTTGTTGTACGGCGACTGCATGACGATTACCGGCAAAACGGTGGCGGAAAGTCTGGCCGATGTCGAGCCCGGCGCGCCGGAAGGTCAGGACGTTATTCGCCCGATTGAGGCACCGCTCTACGATGAGGGGCACCTGGCGGTGTTGCGGGGCAATTTGGCCGAGGAGGGCGCAATTGCCAAGATCACCGGTCTCAAAAATCCGACCATTACTGGCCCCGCACGGGTGTTTGATGACGAGCAATCCGCGCTGGATGCCATTTTGGCGGGCAGTATCAATCATGGCGACGTGGTGGTGTTGCGTTACCTCGGCCCGAAAGGTGGCCCGGGCATGCCGGAAATGCTGGCGCCGACCAGCGCATTGGTCGGGCAGGGCCTGGGAGAAACTGTCGGCCTGATTACTGACGGGCGTTTTTCTGGTGGTACCTGGGGCATGGTTGTCGGCCACGTTGCCCCGGAGGCGTATGTAGGCGGAACGATCGCGCTGGTAGAAGCGGGCGATAGCATCACTATTGATGCCCACGCACAGCTGCTCGAGTTACACGTGGACGCCGATGAGATTGAACGACGTCGCTCAAATTGGAAGCAGCCAGCCCCGCGCTATACGCGCGGCGTACTGGCTAAATTCAGTAACGCGACCGCCAGCGCCAGCTACGGCGCCGTATTGGATCGTTTCGAGTAAGTTTAAGCGGCTGTCTGCGCTTGTTCTTCCAGACGAGTTGCCAGGTCTGCCGGCAGGTCCAGCATGAATCCCAGCGCGTTGAGGTAAGTGCGACCCTGGTTGCAGGAGCTGTCTATTGCCAGCGCCGAGGCGAGGTACACTTCAGCCGCTGTCTCGGGGTCAGTGACCTGTAGCGCAATGTCCTTCACATCAGCCGGACTCTGGAATTCATCGAGCACGGCCCCGCGGGCCTCGCGGCTGATGTCTAGCTCGGTGACTTGCAGGTAGATGCGCTGTCGCTCCTGATCGTCAATGTGTCCATCCGCATTGGCGGCAGCAATCATTGCCTGAATCATGAGCCAGGCTTTAGCCTGACCGGCGGCGGTATCCTCACTGATCGCAAAGGCGTCCTCGGTAAGGGTTTGACTGGGGGCGGGCCTGTTTCCGATAGAGGATATGCCCTGTGTCGCGGCATTAGAACTGTCGGGTTGCTTGTTCTGTTGGTGCTGACTATAAGCCTTCCATGCCAGTCCACCCAGGGCGGCGATGCCACCGACCTTAACGGCGCCACCCAGCATTTTGCGGCTTTTCTTGTTCAGCAGCAGGCTGGTGAGAGCGCCTCCGGCGACGCCACCCAGAAGGCCCGATCCCAGGCCGCCCAGACTGGAAGTATTGTTGGGCTGCATCTGGTCGAGCAGCCGATTTACTTGCTCATGCGGCATTATAGTGCCTCCTGTTACAACGAGGCTCTATCTTGCGGCCAGGTGTCTCTAAATAAAAACCGAAATTAACGTGGTTCTAATTCGGTAATACCGAATAATTATGCGATCTGGCAGGCCTCGTCGAAGGGCAGGCGTGGCAGGCGCTGGAAGATTTTTTCAGCATCACCGTAACCGAGGCCGCAGAGAAAGTTGCTTTTGATCGTGGTGCCGGCGAAGAAGGCTTCATCGATGGCCGCGTTGTCAAAGCCAGACATGGGTCCACAGTCGAGGCCGCAGGCACGGGCTGCGATCATCAAGTAGGCGCCCTGCAGTGTGCCGTTTCTGAAAGCGGTAATCTGGGCCAGCTCTGGGAGCCCCTCAAACAACTCCTTGCCTTCATCGGCGGCATGAGCAAAGAGCAAATCCATCCGATCAAAGAAGCGTTCGTCGTGGCCGATGATGGCAACCACTGGTGCGGTCATAACTTTATCGACGTTGGAGGGCATCAGCGTGGGGGCGATTTTTTCTTTCCCCTCCTGACTGCGTACGAACACAAAGCGGGCTGGGCTGCCGTTCATGCTGGTGGCGCCCATCTTGGTGATGTCGTAGACGCGTTTCAGCAAGTCATCGCTAACTGCGCGGTCCTGCCAGCCATTCATACTGCGACCGTTATTAAAGAGCAGGTCGAGCCCTGCCTGGTCCAGTTCGGGGCTAGTGCCTTTGAAGCTGGCAAAGGCCTCTTGTGCCTCAGATACCATCTTTGCCTGCTCTTCGCTCATTTCCATGTCGGCCATGGTTGTCTCCTCAAGATCGTGAAGCGCACTAGTGTACGGATTCTGAGGCGCAGGGGAAATGAATGCGATTGGCTAGGAAGCGCCAGGGATCAGCTCGGCAACCGCAAGGTGTTCTCAGCACAATAGATGCCGCCCGGCGCTTCAATCAGCGCGGCGCATTTGTTGCAGTGGCTGCAGCCATTTTTGTAGTTGGGATTGGCCGTTGCGTTGTTCACGTAGTTGGGATCTTTGATGAGTGGCCGTCCCAGCTGCACGAAGTCGAAGCCTTCTCGCATTACCGTCTCCAGGCTATCGAGTTCGGTACAGCCTCCAATGTAGATCATCTGGCACCGGACCTTGTCGCGAATCTTCTTAGCATCCTCAAGGAAGTAGTTTTCCTCGTAGGGGTAATAGCGAAACATCTTTGAGCCGATTATTTTCAGGCCCAGCTTGGTAATCGGGTTCTTCTCGACCTCAATCAGGCCTTTATCCAGGGTCTGGCCACGAAAATACACCATGGGATTGAAGCTGCTGGTGCCACCGGAGCAGATAAGTGCATCGATGCCTGCTTCATCGAGCATCGCGGCCACCTGCAATGCTTCTTCGAACTGCAGGCCATCTTTGATGCCGTCGGTCATCCCCATCTTCCCCATGATGGGAAAATTATCACCGACTGCCTTGCGCACCGCTTCGAGGACTCGCAGTGGCAGGCGCATGCGGTTCTGCAGGCTGCCGCCATACTCATCGCTGCGTCGATTGGTCTTGGGGCTGATGAACTGTGACAAACCGTAACCGTGACTGAAGTGAATCTCCACGGCATCGAAGCCGACGTCTTTCATCAGTTTCGCTGCGTCATGATAGGTCTGCACCAGGTAGTCGATGTCGGCAATCGTCATCGCACCGGCAAAGGGCAGTCCAGAAGGAGCGCCCAGCATGTTGAACTGGCGTGAGGGTCCCAGGGGTCGCGTCAGGCGCTGCAGCTTTCGGTTCTTCGAAAAGTTGCCACAGTGGGCCATCTGGCCAGAAATCTTCACATCGGCATCGACTGCCTTCAGCTCCTCGCAGAGACGCTGCAGCTGCGGGCGATGACACTCGTCGATCCAAAGCATCTGGTCGTTAATGCGGCCATCGGCTTCGGTCGCGCAATAGCCGATGGTTGTCATGGCGGTGCCGCCGGCGACAATCCCCTTGTGAAAGTCCAGTAGCAGATCGCCAGGGACACCTTCAGGTGTTTTACCCTCGTAAGTGGCTGCCTTGAGAATGCGGTTCTTTAGCGGCAGTTTGCCCAGCATGGCCGGGGAGAGTGCCCGGCTCAGATGCTCACTCATCAGCGAAACCGGCTTAGATGTGCTCAGGGCGTGTGTTGGCGTCGTAACCGCCATCGATGAACAGGTTCGATCCACACACGTTGCTGGCCGCGGGCGATAGTAAGAACTCGATACAGCTCACGATCTCTTCTGGCTGACCCATGCGGCCCAAGGGGGTAGCATCAATCAATCCTTGCATGATCGGCGCCATGTCGGGGTCCTCGAACAGTGGTGCCGTCATCGGTGTTTCGATGGGGCCGGGCGCAACAGCATTCAGGCGAATACCCGCTTGCGCGTACTCCATGCAGTTCTGGCGCATCCATATGTTGAGTGCGCGCTTGCCCACCATGTAGTGCATACCATTGTCGTCTTCTTCGGAGATGCGCAGTGATTCTTTTTCATCGCGCGCCAGCAGCGCATTCAGCAGATCGTCATTGGGCGCCTGCATGGGGGCTGAGTTCGAACACATTAGAACCACGCTGCCATTTTTCTTCGACAACAGCTCGCGCAGGCCTTCGAGAAATTCAACTGTGCCGAAGAAATTCACCGCAGTAATCAGCGTGCCGGGAGGGCCTCCGGCAGCAATTCCCGCCAGGGGTACCAGTCCATCCAGGCCCTCAGGTGCCGCTTCAACGACTGCTGCGACTGCGGCCTGACGGCCCTCGGGGGTGGACAGGTCGGCGATAACATCGGCATCGCGCATGTCAACGGTAACAACGGTGTGCCCCTGCTCTTGCAGGGATTTGCAAAGCGCGGCGCCAATGCCTGAGGCCGAACCAGTGAGAGCGTAAGTACCCATGAGTGTGTCTCCGTGAAATTCGCGCGCAGTTTACGCTGTTTACCAGTGTAGTCGCGATGCTTTGGGTGCACACAATGCCGTCGGGTCTAAATAGTTTATCCGCCAGCACCAATAGTAGAAACACTGGTTTAGCAAGCTGCTATCAATTCTGCTTGTTGTATTCAGGGGGCTTTTTCGTTGTTAGCGCCTCAGTAGCTGCCGGTAGTATCTCCGCCATAAATCAAACTTATCCCCCGAGGGTATTATGGAAGAGCAGCAAGTCATTATTATCGGTGCGGGACCGGTTGGACTCACCGCAGCAATGGATCTCGCCAAGCGCGGTATCAACGTTACTGTCGTGGAGAGCCGCGCTGAAGATGAGCCGGCGGATGCCAAATGCAATACGGTTGCTGCACGCACCCTTGAAATATTCCGTTCTTTGGGTATTTCCAATGAGGTGCGCGCAGCAGGCCTGCTAGACGATTTCCCCACTGATGTGCTGTATTGCACGACCATCAATGGCGAAGAAATTACTCGTATCGAGCTACCGAGTCGGAACGAGCGTTTTGGCACTGATGGACACAGTGCGCCTGGCTACATTGACAGTAACTGGGAAACGCCTGAGCCGGTGGTGCGTGTGAGTCAGTTTTACTTAAACCCCATTCTTTACCAGCACGCAAAAACCTTCGAGCGCATTACGCTGATGCCGGAAACGGCCTTTATCCGTTACGAAGATTCGAGCGATGGCGTTACCGTGCATTGCGAAAGACGATCCGGTGAGTCAATTGTGCTGAAAGGGCGTTACCTGATCGGTTGTGACGGCGCCTCCAGCGCCATTCGCAAGCAAATGGGCGTGCGATTACAGGGTGATACCGAGATCGGAAAGATGCGCTCTACGCTGGTGCGCTGTCGAGCGATCAAGGATCTATTCCCGGCACGGCCCGCTTGGATGACATGGACTCTCAATCAGCGGGTGCGGGGTACGGTGGTGGCCATCGACGGCGATGAGTTATGGCTGATTCATCGCATGGTCGACCTCGATAAGCCCTACGAATCGCTCGATCATGAGCAGTCACTGCGCGATGTGCTGGGCGTGGATAAGGACTTTAGCTGGGAAGAGATCCATCATCAGGATTGGACCGCGCGGCGCATGGTGGCCGAACGATTCAGGGACAATAACGTATTTGTTTGCGGTGACGCGGCCCACATTTGGGTGCCGTTTGCGGGCTATGGCATGAATGCAGGTATCGCAGATTGTACGAACCTGAGCTGGATGATGGCAGCGGTATTGAACGGTCACGCAGACGAATCCATTCTGTCGGCGCATGAGCGAGAACGTCACCCTATCACCGAGCAGGTTAGCCATTTTGCGATGGGCAAGGCACAGGAATACCTGGATCGTGCGCAAAATCGGCCTATTCCCAAGATTCTCGAAAAACGAAATTTGATTGCGCGTTTTGTTCGCAAGCAGCTGGGCAAAACACTGTATGACATGAATGCACCGCAGTTCGCCTGTTCGGGACTCAACTTTGGGTATTACTACGATAACTCGCCCATAGTTGCCTATGACGGTGAGTCGGCTCCGCAATATGAAATGGGTGAGTACACCTCGTCTACTGTGCCTGGCTGCCGGATGCCGCATTACTGGATTGATGGCAAAACCTCGCTCTACGATGCATTAGGGCTGAACTACACCTTGCTGAAATTTGACGATTCTGTGGATGTGAGCGCGCTGGAAGCTGCTGCGGAGAGGCTGGGCTTTCCGCTGGATATTCTGAGCTGTGACGCACCTCAGCGCGCCGCTTGGAATAAAACCAAGCTGGTCCTGGTGCGCCCCGATCAGCACGTGGCTTGGCGTGGCGATGCTGTGCCTGTCGACGTCGATGGCTTACTGGCAACTTTCATCGGCCGAGCATCGGAAAACAAACGAGAAGCCGCATGACACTCGACGATGTAAGGACGCAGTTTTTCGAGTTCGGTGAGCGGCGCATATTCGTGAGTGAGCTGGGTGAAGGACACCCTGTGCTGATGTTGCATGGCGGTGGACCCGGTGCCACCGGTATGTCCAACTATGCAAAGAACGTCGAGGCGCTGGCGCAGCACTTTCGCGTGATCGTGCCCGACATGCAGGGCTACGGCCAGTCGAGTAAGGGGGTTGATCGAAACGACCCCTTTGGTGACCTGGCATCCGTCATGCTGGGGCTATTCGATGCGATGGGTATCGAGAAGGCCCACCTTATCGGGAACTCTCTAGGTGGTGCTACTGTACTGCGGATGGCGCTGGATCGCCCCAGTTGCGCGGCCAGTTTGATGCTGATGGGCCCGGGCGGCGTTAATCTCACCCGAGAGCTGCCGACAAAAGGACTCAAGTGTCTGCTGAGCTACTACAAAGGATCGGGACCGAGCCGCGAGAAGTTGCAGGAATTCATCTGTGAGTATCTGGTCTACGATGCCAGTCAGGTGCCTGAGGAGGTGATTGACCTGCGCTATGCCGGCAGTATCGATCCTGAGGTCGTGGCCAAGCCACCCTTGGGTATGACGCCCAAAGGCATTTTCCGCTCGGATTTCACGCGCGATTCAAGGCTTAAGGAGTGTCAGGTGCCGTGTCTAGCGCTGTGGGGTGCCGATGACAAAGTAAACCGCCCCAGTGGAGCGGCGGCGCTACAGCGACTCATGCCCAACTGCGATAGTTACTTATTCGCGAATACGGGCCACTGGGTGCAATGGGAGCGCGCAGAAGAATTTAATACCATTACCACGACGTTTATGCAGAAGCACCAGGCGTGACTTTCTTCCGCTGGCATTTAGCACTAGTCCTGTGTGTGGGCCTGAGCGGTTGTGGTGAGGATGTCGCGGAATCGCTGGCGCAGAACTACAACGCGTGGCAACCCAGCGAGACTGCAAGGCGAGCTCACGCGCCTGACAGCGATCAACTGCGTGCCTATGTTGGCGCCACGCTGATTGACGGTACCGGTGCTGAGGCTGTCCAAGACGCGACGGTTCTCGTCCGCGGCCGCGAGATTGTCGCTGCCGGCAACGCTGTCGAGTTGCCAGAGCACGCTCTGATTGAGGATGTTCGCGGTAAGTGGATCGTTCCAGGCTTATTTGACTCTCATATTCATTTCATGACCTCCGGGCGCAGCTACACGCGGCCGGCCATGTTGGACCTTCAGCATCTGGTGCCTTACGAAGATGAGATCGCCTGGATCGAGGCACATCTGCCCGATACCTTGCGCAGCATGCTCTGCGCTGGCGTAACCAGCGTGCTGTCTGCTGGTGGTCCTCGTATTGAATACCAGGGGCGTGAGCTGTCGCGACAGATGGTTGATGCACCCTCGGTGTTTGTGAGTCACGGGGTCGTGGCAAACGTCCCCCGGTTTATCACCGGCCCCATCTTCCCGCGTTGGCACGGCGATCTGGTGATCAAGCCCATTACCAGCGCAGAGGAGGGCAGGGCCTTTGTCCAACAGGGTGCTGCTTGGGGAGCAGACGCGATAAAGACGGCGGTCGATGATCGTGGTAATGCGCTTATGGGCCTTATGATGATGAGTTGGCCCTCAGTACATGAGGCGATGATCGCTGAAGCGAAAGCACAGGGGCTTAAGTTCACCAGTCATGTACACCAGCTGGAAACGGCTCGACAACTCGTTGAGCTGGGTGTCGATAGCCTGCAGCACATTCCGATGGACGCAGCTCTTGATGATGAGTTTCTCGCATTGGCAAAGTCATCCGGCGTTATCGTCGTACCTACCCTAGCGCTGCGCAAGCGCACCTTTGGTGAACTGTTCTCAGAAAACATTGAGTTACTGCCGATCGAAAAAACCTGTGGAATACCCGACGTAATCGATAGCTGGAATGTGCCGATGCCGGAGCGCAGTGAAGAGGCGCTCAAGTACGGTGAAACAGGCAGGTTAGTTGCTATCGAGAACGTAGCGCGACTCAATAAAGCGGGCGTGCCGATGGCCGCGGCTACCGATGCCGGGCTGATGGGGCTGCTACACGGCGCCTCCATGCACCTGGAACTGGCCGAGATGCGCGCAGCGGGTATGACCAATGCTGATCTAATCGTCGCGGCCACACTCACCGCCGCGCGGGTGGCTGGGAAGGAGGCACGCTACGGCAGTATCGAACCGGGCAAATACGCAGACTTCTTGCTCCTGTCTGCAAACCCCTTGGACAATATCGCCAATTTGCAGGCTATCGATACGGTGGTGAAGTATGGCCAACCGTTCCGACAAGAGATGCTGTTGCCGCGATAATGACACTCGCCAGAGTGCTGGTTATCATGCCACCAATAACGATAACGAGGTGGTGGTATGCGACGGGTGGACCTCAATCTCCTGTATGTGTTGCGGGAGCTGCTGAAAGAGCCAAATACAACCAAAGTAGCTGAGAAGCTCAATCTCACTCAGTCGGCTGTCAGTGCCGCGCTCGGTCGTTTGCGCTGGGCCTTTCAAGATGATCTGTTTGTGCGCTCCGGGCGCGCGATGGCACCAACCAAGCGTGCCGAAGATCTGCTGGAGCCAGTCGAAGACATTATTCAACGTATTGAGAATCTGGTAGAGGAAGTCCACTTCGAGCCGGCTAATCTTTCGCGAAGCTTTAGTCTCGCGACTACCGATTTTCTCTTACAGGCGATTTCTGGGTTGATACTGGCCGAAGTGCATCCACTGGCCCCCAATGCACGTGTCGTCTTCGCGCCGCTGGGTGCAGATACGCGTGATCGAGTGCGTTCCGGGCATACTGATCTCATTATTGCGCCATTTCAGGCCGCGTTTCAGGGTGATGAGCAGATCAGCACCCAGGCGCTTTACACCGATCACCTGGTGGCTGCTGTCTCGGAAGACTCCGACAAGTACGGCGATAGTATTTCCGAACAGGAACTGGTGGAAGCCACCCACGTTGAATTTAACCCGACGCTATTTGGCAATGCCCAGGGCTGGAAATCGACGACACAGCTATTCATGGAGGAGCGCGACCTTCAGGTTAAAACCATCGCGGAGTGCATTAACCATACAGCGCTGCTCTACGCCCTGCGTTATTCCGATGTGATTGCATTGATGCCGAGGAAATTGGTCGATGTGTTCGGTAAGGATGCCGGGGTGAAGCCGCTGGCGTTGCCCTATGAGACGCCGGAATTTGAGGTCGGTCTTATGTGGAACAGCGCCCAGGACAAAGACCCGGAACACCTCTGGTTTCGGGAGCGCGTTGCGATGGCCCTGGACAGTTTGTAAGACGCCTCACGCTATCTATTGCCGGTATTCATCATTGGTATTGGCAGCTTTCGTTGTTGTCATTTACCCAATGCCCATATGGTTTAGCCTTTATCAGTGCAGGCAGGAATCAGCATGAGCAAGATTACGCGGTTGGTATACCCGGTGTTCGAGGTGAAGGACCTGGCCAAATGGCAGGTATTTGCCGATAACGCCTGGGGTTTACCGCTCCAGAGCAGCGGAGCGGGCGATAGTGAGGTGGTCATCGACGAGTCTGGCTGCCGCATCATTCTGCGCCAGGGTAAGGCCAACGACATCGTTGCGGCCGGCTGGGAATGTGACGATCTTGAGGGGCTTTATTCCAGCCTGGAACAGTCTGGTGCCAATCCTCAGTGGGCGGACGAAGCCTTCGCTAAATCCCGCGGTACAGACCGTCTTTTTACTGTTACTGATCCGAGTGGTGTAGCCCTCGAGATTTTTTCCAGTTCATCGCCAAACAGCGATTTCATCGCGTCCAAGCACGGCCTGGATTTCGTAACGGGTGAAATGGGGTTTGGCCATATAACGCTGGTGACCGGCGTCTATGATGCACTCGAGGATTTCTACCGTCAGCAATTGGGTATGGGGCTCAGCGACTATATTGACTGGGAAATCGTTAACGGCGTGAAGTTGCACCTGGGCTTCTTCCACGCCAATCCGCGCCATCATTCCCTGGCAGCGGGCCGCATGTCGGGCCTGTCGCGCCGCTTGCACCACTTTATGTTGCAGGTGAAAGATCGCCATCAGGTGGGCGCTTCTTTCGATCGCATTCGTAATCATAGAATTCGGGTAGCCAACGAGATTGGCGTGCACCCGAACTGCCACACCTTCTCCTTTTACGTCAAAACGCCTTCGGGCTTTGAAATGGAACTGGGCGCCGAGGGCAAGAGTGTGGATGTGAATGACACCGAGCGCGAGATACCGACCTATGACTGCCTCAGCATCTGGGGGCACAAAATGTCTGCGCGGGACCAGCTTCCGTTAAAAGCGTTGGCCACCGTGAAGAAGTGGACCGGGGGTGTGCCCTGATGGCTGAAGTAGCGCTTTATCATGCAGACCTTTCTCCCTGCGCCCACAAGGTGCGACTGGTACTCGAGGAGCGCCAGATTGAATTCGAGAGCAAGAAGATCGACCTCATAGCTAAGGAGAATCTGCAGCCCGAGTATCTGGCGATCAACCCGAAGGGCGTTGTGCCGTCCCTGGTGCATGGCGACAACATCGTCACCGAATCGACAGTGATCAACGAATACCTCGAAGAGGTGTTTCAGCAGAATCCGCTTATGCCGAGCGATCCCATGGGCAAGGCGCGCGTGCGCTTGTGGACCAAGTGGGTGGACGAACAACTGCATCCGAATAGTATGCCGGTCATATTCGGGGGGCTCGCGCGTTTCCCGTGGTTGGCCAAAACTGAGGAGGAGCGCAACGCGCTGCTTGCCAAAGTGCCTGACCCCGTGCGCCGCGCACGGCAGGAGCGCTTGATTGAACATGGCCTGGAGGCACCCGACGTACCGCCGGCGCTGGCGGTTTGGCGCCAGACCTTCGAAAAGATCGAGCAGCAACTGGGCAGCACGGAATGGTTAGCGGGAGATGCGATCACCATCGCTGATTGTTCGTTGGCGGTGTACATGTTCATCATGAAGTACCTGCAGGCGGATGCCGTATTTGAGAACTACTCCGCCCTGGGCGAATGGATGGAACGCATGATGGCGCGGCCAGCATTCGATGCGGCGATCATGCCTTACATCGCCAAGGAGCGTTGGGAGTTGATTGCCAATGTGGCCGGCAACACCGGGCCGGAGCTGAACCAGAAGATTTTTAACGCTGCGTAGTATCTCTCGCTAAAGGCGTGTGACGCCTGATCGATGTGGGTGGTAATCTTTCGACTGTCTCGAAAGATCGCACGCACAAGAGGGTAGATCAGCATGCCGATACGGATAATCAACGCAGAGGAAGTGCGTCAGTTGCTTCCTATGGCGGAGTGCATCGACGTCATGGAGCCGGCGATGATAGCGGCCTCGTCCGGTACTATCGAGATTCCCCCTCGGCAATTCTCTCCGCTGATTGATGACTCTGGCCTGTTTGGCATGATGCCCGGCTCCTCAGCTGAGCTGGGCAACTATGGTGCCAAGGTCATCAGTTTGCACCCCGATAACCCGGCAACTGGGCGCCCGGCAATTCAGGGGTTCGTGACGCTGTTTGATCATGCCACAGGCGCGCCTGTTGCGATCATAGAAGGAGCAGAGGTGACTGCCATCCGCACCGCGGCTGCCTCAGGGCTTGCAACACGCTTATTGGCGCGCGAAGCTGCCAGCAGTTGCGGAATCTTTGGTATCGGCGTGCAAGCGATTACTCATATCGAGGCTATGTGTGCGGTGCGCCCCGGTACGGACATTGTCATCTGGGGCAGAGATGCCAGACGCACCGCGGCCTTCGCAGCTGAACAGGCGGAGCGCACGGGGTTGCGCGTGCGAGCAACGGAACAGTCCGAAGAGGCCGCTGCCTGCGACCTCGTGTGTACTGTGACCGGTTCACCCGAACCCATTGTGAAAGGTGCCTGGGTGCAGCCCGGTGCGCACGTGAATCTGGTGGGCGCGCACAGCTTGCGTACACGTGAATCCGACAGTGAACTCATTGCCAGGTCGGTTCTATACACCGACCTGATGGAGTCCTGTCGCAACGAGGGTGGGGATTTCATGATTCCGGTAGAGGAGCGCGTGATCGACCAAAGTGCGATCCGTGGTGAATTAGGTCAGTTGTGCCAGGGCCAGCTGGCTGGTCGAGACAATGACGAGCAAATCACCGTCTACAAGTCCCTGGGTATCACCGCCCAGGATCTCTTTGCTGCGCGCCATGTGCTGAACAAGGCAATCGATAGCGGTGTCGGTACCGAGGTGCCTTTCTAACTCAACCTGATTTTAGTAAATTGTCTTTGTTGACAACTAACTGCGCCTGGTTTATTGTCACTAATGACAACAAAGGAGTCAGCCATGGCGAGACCCAGTATTGCAGCGGAGCGAAGAGAGGAAATTCTCATAGCGTTTGAGGCTTGTGCGTTGCGCAAGGGTTTCGCAGCCACCACGCTTGCCGATGTGGCTGATGAAGCCGGGTTGCCGCGCCCGCTGGTGAGGCATTTCATGGGTAATCGCGCAGAGATGGTCACGGGCCTCATCGAGCGTATGGTCCAGCGCGCCAGTGATGATATCGAAGACGCTTTGACGCCGGAGGTAGGACTGCAGGAAGAAGAGCTGCTGCAGATTGTACTGACCCGCTTGTTCACTGATACCACCACTAATCGGCTCATGATTCAGCTCTGGCAGCACAGTTGGCAGGACACAGACCTGCAGCAACAGTTGCACGATGTGTATTGCCACTGCGTCGAGCAGATTCACGCGCGGCTGGTCCCATCAGATGCGTCACGCAGTCGTGATGTTGCCTACGCACTCACAGCACTGGGTCTGGGCAATGCCGTGCTTCGGCAATTCAATGTTCAACCCGATAGTGGAGCCTCGTTGCTGGATGCTGGGCGGCTCATTACCCAACTGACAGGCACAACACAGAAGAAGAGGAAATCGCAATGACAGACACAGCACAAGCGGTTGCGTCACTAGGAATGTTCAGTGGCGCGCGCCAACACCATAATTTTTCAAACTTTAAGAATCTGCTGTCAGTGAGAGAGATGCAGCCTGCAGCCGAGCCTTTCGTCTTCACCCAGGGAGATGTGATCAGCCTGCCTGATGATTTCGAGTATGGCGGCAGCACGGTGAGCTCCGAGGAGTTCCTGCGCCGCACGGATACGGGTGGGTTGCTAGTGCTGCAGGACGGGAAGATACGTTCTGAGCAGTATTGGCTCAGCGGTGGCCCCCAGGTGCAGTGGGTGTCCTGGTCTGTGGCGAAGAGCTTCACCTCGGCCCTGGTGGGTATTGCGATTGCCGAAGGTCATATCGGCAGTGTGGATGACCCCATTAGCGACTACATCGCTGTGAACTCAGGTTCAGCCTATGACGGTGTCAGCATTAAGGATGTGTTGCAGATGTCGTCGGGGGCGCGTTGGCGCGAAGACTATGCCGATCCCGAGGCCGAGATCCATCAGCTGTCACAGGTCATGGCGGGGCTGGGCACCCTGGATGGTTTTGTCGCTTCTCTCGCACGCGACAAAGACCCGGGTACGGCGTGCTGCTATAACTCCGCAGACACCCAAGCGCTCGGCAGCTTGCTTGTTCAGGCCACCGAAGATCAATGACAGAGTACATGCAGGAGAAACTCTGTGACCCTCTGGGTTTTGAGTCACCCGGCTATTGGTTGATTGATTCCGGCGGCAGAGAAATGGCCTTCGCTGGCCTAAACCTGACTGCGCGCGATTTCGCGAAACTGGGCGAGCTTTATCGATGTGGCGGCAATTGGCATGGAAAGCAGGTGGTACCCACCGACTGGGTGAGCCAGTCAATCCGGTGTGATGAACCGCACCTGCAACCCGGTAAGGTCGATGTGGGCGGCATACCCTTCGATATTGGATACGGCTATCAGTGGTGGATTCCGCCGGGTGACCGCGGAGAGTTCACGGCGATTGGTGTGTATAACCAGTTCGTGTATGTCGATCCCTCGCGCAACGTCACCATAGTTAAGCAATCGGCGAACCCCATCTACGGTTCTCCCGATGATGATCACACGAGTGAATTGGAAACGCTTGAGTTCCTGCGCGCCGTGGCGGCGTGTTGTGACTGAACCTAGAGATCAAGGGGTAACAGAGATGCCGACAGCAGGTGAATTGGTGCGTGAAGCGTGTCATGTGATTTGGACAGAAGGGCAGGTGGGGCGTGTCGCGGATTTCTATTCAGAGGATTTTACGGCGGATTATCCGATGGCGGACTGGGGCGAAGGTCTGCAAGGTGTTGCAGCTCTCGCAGCCAGCGTGCGTGAAACACTACCGGGCTACGGCGAAGAGATCGAGGAGTTGATCGAGGCAGGCGGGGAGGTTGCGGTGCGACTAAAAATTTCCGGCACCAACCCGGCGACCGGTGAGACCGTAAGTTTTCGAGATATGACCTTCCTGACGATCCGCGATGGCAAGATCTGCTTTCAGCGGGGTTTGACAGACTATATGTCTCTGTTCGTGCAGATGGGTCTGGTGGATATGCCGGGCGGTTAGTCGGATCAACTTGCGCGAGGCTAGGGGCATGGACGATTTCGCCAGTCGAGCCCTTTTTAACCTTGTTGCATCGCAACTGCGTGATGCGGGCGTCGTCGCAAGCCCCTCATCTCGGTTCGAGGGGAAGATCGAGAGCGCTCGCAAGTCAGACTTGCTGAGTGCGGCGCTGGAGCAGGTAGGTGCTCCGGCGATAGTGGCTATCGGCCAGGGCATTCGGGCGGGGCTCTTAGATCATACCTTGCGGGTGCTACTCAGTGCGCGTGAACCGACAGACCTGATGGATCGTTGGCAGCGGCTCGAGCGCTATTACCACGGCAAACACCGTACGAGAATCCTCGAGGCGTCTCCTCAAAGCTTCTCGATTGAACATTATTCGATTAGCTCGCAAGCGCCGTCCGCTGGAGAAGATCTGCTGATAGCCGGTTTGATTGCAGCGCTACTTCAGCAGACAGGCTGTCGGCTGCTCAGTTTAGCGTTGGGTGCGTCAATGACGGCGTTTATCGAACAGGATCATATGCTCGAGCGAGTGAGTGCGCCGAACGATACGTCTATCTGGCACTTCGCGTGGCAATCCCATCTGCTCCCGAGCGCCAGGCCTTGCCCGTGGCCGAATCTGATGCGGTATCCGATCAGCTCTCTCGATTGATGCGCGAAGACCTTGGCAGAAACTGCGGCTTGCCACGGCAGCGAGCGGTCTGGGTCTATCCACCCGGACATTGCAACGGATACTGAAAAGAGAGAGCGCAACCTTTCAGGGCGTACTTAGAACCGTGAGAGTCGAGCGCTCCGCCGAGCTGCTGTCTGCAGGAGATATGACATGGCAGAAGCTGGCTTTGCCTGCGGGTTTGCCGACCAGGCGCATTTCAGCCGTGACTTTAAGCTTCGCTTTAATATGCCGCCATCAGATTACGCTGGATTTGCTGCGCAGAGTTAGTCTTCTTGGCAGCAAGAAGATGGCGCGATTATTCAAGACACCAGTGTGAAATTGCAGCACTCTGTTACGCCTGGACTTACCAAGGGATCTCTGCAGGAGGTAATTCTGTGACTCAAGATACATTGCAACGTCGTCAGTTTCTGAAACAGGTAGCAGCGCTAAGCATTCTCAGCGCTTTGCCATCATCGATGCTGGCCCAGGTCATATCCCGGCAGCCGGTTCGCAGCCCTTACGGGAGTCGTTCTACTGCGGAAGAGGTCACCGCAGGGCTGGACCTGACAGGTCAAACCATCGCCATCACCGGCTGCAATTCGGGCTTGGGGCTGGAAACCATGCGCGTGTTGGCTCTGCGCGGCGCTCATGTGCTCGGTATCGCGCGCACCCAAGAGAAGGCCGAGGTGGCTTGTGGGAGTGTCGAAGGTAAAACCACGCCCGTGTTTCTCGATCTCGCAGACTGGGATTCAGTAGTCAGCTGCGCCAGCGTATTAAGGGAATGAACGTGAACCTGGACGCCCTGATTACCAATGCCGGCATCATGGCGCTGCTGAGCTGGAACTGGTGAACGGAATCGAGAAACAATTTGCTGTGAATCACCTCGGCCACTTTATCCTCATAAACCAACTGCGAGAGCAGGTGCTGGCAGCACCGCAAGGCGTTTTGTGATCCTCAGCTCCGGGTTACACGAACGCGCCGCGAACGGGATC
>CAXFYD010000264.1:0-26901 GCA_964006365.1 Trididemnum miniatum | reverse complement strand
CTATGGCGATTTGGATGTTTGAAAAGGGTTCGATTCCCTGCGTGACTGGCTGCCTGCCGCTCGCTGCTTCGATTTTGCGTTGAAAACTAAGCTGCATGGGCTTAAAAACTATGCGAACGAAGCTGCATAGTAGCACGGCATTTAGTTGCATGTTCATGTCGGGGTTGAAAAGTTTGCGAACTGAGCATGCTCTTGCCGCTTCGAAGATTGAAAAGGGTTCGAATACCTGCGTGACTGGCTGTCGCCGCCATCTGCTTGCCCGCATATGGCCCAAATATTTAAGCACAAAATCACGAACGAGAAGATCGGCTCAGCAACCCCCTCTGGTGTCCGTCTGCTTTCTTTTGGTCATGATTGCCAAACAACAAGCCTTGTGCATGGGCCGAGAAACATAGGAGCAAGTCGATCGTTGTCGGCATTCTATTTGAATAAGGTAAGTTGAGTGCTATGGCACTGTTTTTTCTTCTTTCAAAATCAAAAGCATGCCCACGAAACCTATCTCCTTTCAGGCTATGGCGATTTGGATGTTTGAAAAGGGTTCGATTCCCTGCGTGACTGGCTGCCTGCCGCTCGCTGCTTCGATTTTGCGTTGAAAACTAAGCTGCATGGGCTTAAAAACTATGCGAACGAAGCTGCATAGTAGCACGGCATTTAGTTGCATGTTCATGTCGGGGTTGAAAAGTTTGCGAACTGAGCATGCTCTTGCCGCTTCGAAGATTGAAAAGGGTTCGAATACCTGCGTGACTGGCTGTCGCCGCCATCTGCTTGCCCGCATATGGCCCAAATATTTAAGCACAAAATCACGAACGAGAAGATCGGCTCAGCAACCCCCTCTGGTGTCCGTCTGCTTTCTTTTGGTCATGATTGCCAAACAACAAGCCTTGTGCATGGGCCGAGAAACATAGGAGCAAGTCGATCGTTGTCGGCATTCTATTTGAATAAGGTAAGTTGAGTGCTATGGCACTGTTTTTTCTTCTTTCAAAATCAAAAGCATGCCCACGAAACCTATCTCCTTTCAGGCTATGGCGATTTGGATGTTTGAAAAGGGTTCGATTCCCTGCGTGACTGGCTGCCTGCCGCTCGCTGCTTCGATTTTGCGTTGAAAACTAAGCTGCATGGGCTTAAAAACTATGCGAACGAAGCTGCATAGTAGCACGGCATTTAGTTGCATGTTCATGTCGGGGTTGAAAAGTTTGCGAACTGAGCATGCTCTTGCCGCTTCGAAGATTGAAAAGGGTTCGAATACCTGCGTGACTGGCTGTCGCCGCCATCTGCTTGCCCGCATATGGCCCAAATATTTAAGCACAAAATCACGAACGAGAAGATCGGCTCAGCAACCCCCTCTGGTGTCCGTCTGCTTTCTTTTGGTCATGATTGCCAAACAACAAGCCTTGTGCATGGGCCGAGAAACATAGGAGCAAGTCGATCGTTGTCGGCATTCTATTTGAATAAGGTAAGTTGAGTGCTATGGCACTGTTTTTTCTTCTTTCAAAATCAAAAGCATGCCCACGAAACCTATCTCCTTTCAGGCTATGGCGATTTGGATGTTTGAAAAGGGTTCGATTCCCTGCGTGACTGGCTGCCTGCCGCTCGCTGCTTCGATTTTGCGTTGAAAACTAAGCTGCACGGGCTTAAAAACTATGCGAACGAAGCTGCATAGTAGCACGGCATTTAGTTGCATGTTCATGTCGGGGTTGAAAAGTTTGCGAACTGAGCATGCTCTTGCCGCTTCGAAGATTGAAAAGGGTTCGAATACCTGCGTGACTGGCTGTCGCCGCCATCTGCTTGCCCGCATATGGCCCAAATATTTAAGCACAAAATCACGAACGAGAAGATCGGCTCAGCAACCCCCTCTGGTGTCCGTCTGCTTTCTTTTGGTCATGATTGCCAAACAACAAGCCTTGTGCATGGGCCGAGAAACATAGGAGCAAGTCGATCGTTGTCGGCATTCTATTTGAATAAGGTAAGTTGAGTGCTATGGCACTGTTTTTTCTTCTTTCAAAATCAAAAGCATGCCCACGAAACCTATCTCCTTTCAGGCTATGGCGATTTGGATGTTTGAAAAGGGTTCGATTCCCTGCCTGACTGGCTGCCTGCCGCTCGCTGCTTCGATTTTGCGTTGAAAACTAAGCTGCACGGGCTTAAAAACTATGCGAACGAAGCTGCATAGTAGCACGGCATTTAGTTGCATGTTCATGTCGGGGTTGAAAAGTTTGCGAACTGAGCATGCTCTTGCCGCTTCGAAGATTGAAAAGGGTTCGAATACCTGCGTGACTGGCTGTCGCCGCCATCTGCTTGCCCGCATATGGCCCAAATATTTAAGCACAAAATCACGAACGAGAAGATCGGCTCAGCAACCCCCTCTGGTGTCCGTCTGCTTTCTTTTGGTCATGATTGCCAAACAACAAGCCTTGTGCATGGGCCGAGAAACATAGGAGCAAGTCGATCGTTGTCGGCATTCTATTTGAATAAGGTAAGTTGAGTGCTATGGCACTGTTTTTTCTTCTTTCAAAATCAAAAGCATGCCCACGAAACCTATCTCCTTTCAGGCTATGGCGATTTGGATGTTTGAAAAGGGTTCGATTCCCTGCCTGACTGGCTGCCTGCCGCTCGCTGCTTCGATTTTGCGTTGAAAACTAAGCTGCATGGGCTTAAAAACTATGCGAACGAAGCTGCATAGTAGCACGGCATTTAGTTGCATGTTCATGTCGGGGTTGAAAAGTTTGCGAACTGAGCATGCTCTTGCCGCTTCGAAGATTGAAAAGGGTTCGAATACCTGCGTGACTGGCTGTCGCCGCCATCTGCTTGCCCGCATATGGCCCAAATATTTAAGCACAAAATCACGAACGAGAAGATCGGCTCAGCAACCCCCTCTGGTGTCCGTCTGCTTTCTTTTGGTCATGATTGCCAAACAACAAGCCTTGTGCATGGGCCGAGAAACATAGCAGCAAGTCGATCGTTGTCGGCATTCTATTTGAATAAGGTAAGTTGAGTGCTATGGCACTGTTTTTTCTTCTTTCAAAATCAAAAGCATGCCCACGAAACCTATCTCCTTTCAGGCTATGGCGATTTGGATGTTTGAAAAGGGTTCGATTCCCTGCGTGACTGGCTGCCTGCCGCTCGCTGCTTCGATTTTGCGTTGAAAACTAAGCTGCATGGGCTTAAAAACTATGCGAACGAAGCTGCATAGTAGCACGGCATTTAGTTGCATGTTCATGTCGGGGTTGAAAAGTTTGCGAACTGAGCATGCTCTTGCCGCTTCGAAGATTGAAAAGGGTTCGAATACCTGCGTGACTGGCTGTCGCCGCCATCTGCTTGCCCGCATATGGCCCAAATATTTAAGCACAAAATCACGAACGAGAAGATCGGCTCAGCAACCCCCTCTGGTGTCCGTCTGCTTTCTTTTGGTCATGATTGCCAAACAACAAGCCTTGTGCATGGGCCGAGAAACATAGGAGCAAGTCGATCGTTGTCGGCATTCTATTTGAATAAGGTAAGTTGAGTGCTATGGCACTGTTTTTTCTTCTTTCAAAATCAAAAGCATGCCCACGAAACCTATCTCCTTTCAGGCTATGGCGATTTGGATGTTTGAAAAGGGTTCGATTCCCTGCGTGACTGGCTGCCTGCCGCTCGCTGCTTCGATTTTGCGTTGAAAACTAAGCTGCATGGGCTTAAAAACTATGCGAACGAAGCTGCATAGTAGCACGGCATTTAGTTGCATGTTCATGTCGGGGTTGAAAAGTTTGCGAACTGAGCATGCTCTTGCCGCTTCGAAGATTGAAAAGGGTTCGAATACCTGCGTGACTGGCTGTCGCCGCCATCTGCTTGCCCGCATATGGCCCAAATATTTAAGCACAAAATCACGAACGAGAAGATCGGCTCAGCAACCCCCTCTGGTGTCCGTCTGCTTTCTTTTGGTCATGATTGCCAAACAACAAGCCTTGTGCATGGGCCGAGAAACATAGGAGCAAGTCGATCGTTGTCGGCATTCTATTTGAATAAGGTAAGTTGAGTGCTATGGCACTGTTTTTTCTTCTTTCAAAATCAAAAGCATGCCCACGAAACCTATCTCCTTTCAGGCTATGGCGATTTGGATGTTTGAAAAGGGTTCGATTCCCTGCGTGACTGGCTGCCTGCCGCTCGCTGCTTCGATTTTGCGTTGAAAACTAAGCTGCATGGGCTTAAAAACTATGCGAACGAAGCTGCATAGTAGCACGGCATTTAGTTGCATGTTCATGTCGGGGTTGAAAAGTTTGCGAACTGAGCATGCTCTTGCCGCTTCGAAGATTGAAAAGGGTTCGAATACCTGCGTGACTGGCTGTCGCCGCCATCTGCTTGCCCGCATATGGCCCAAATATTTAAGCACAAAATCACGAACGAGAAGATCGGCTCAGCAACCCCCTCTGGTGTCCGTCTGCTTTCTTTTGGTCATGATTGCCAAACAACAAGCCTTGTGCATGGGCCGAGAAACATAGGAGCAAGTCGATCGTTGTCGGCATTCTATTTGAATAAGGTAAGTTGAGTGCTATGGCACTGTTTTTTCTTCTTTCAAAATCAAAAGCATGCCCACGAAACCTATCTCCTTTCAGGCTATGGCGATTTGGATGTTTGAAAAGGGTTCGATTCCCTGCGTGACTGGCTGCCTGCCGCTCGCTGCTTCGATTTTGCGTTGAAAACTAAGCTGCACGGGCTTAAAAACTATGCGAACGAAGCTGCATAGTAGCACGGCATTTAGTTGCATGTTCATGTCGGGGTTGAAAAGTTTGCGAACTGAGCATGCTCTTGCCGCTTCGAAGATTGAAAAGGGTTCGAATACCTGCGTGACTGGCTGTCGCCGCCATCTGCTTGCCCGCATATGGCCCAAATATTTAAGCACAAAATCACGAACGAGAAGATCGGCTCAGCAACCCCCTCTGGTGTCCGTCTGCTTTCTTTTGGTCATGATTGCCAAACAACAAGCCTTGTGCATGGGCCGAGAAACATAGGAGCAAGTCGATCGTTGTCGGCATTCTATTTGAATAAGGTAAGTTGAGTGCTATGGCACTGTTTTTTCTTCTTTCAAAATCAAAAGCATGCCCACGAAACCTATCTCCTTTCAGGCTATGGCGATTTGGATGTTTGAAAAGGGTTCGATTCCCTGCCTGACTGGCTGCCTGCCGCTCGCTGCTTCGATTTTGCGTTGAAAACTAAGCTGCACGGGCTTAAAAACTATGCGAACGAAGCTGCATAGTAGCACGGCATTTAGTTGCATGTTCATGTCGGGGTTGAAAAGTTTGCGAACTGAGCATGCTCTTGCCGCTTCGAAGATTGAAAAGGGTTCGAATACCTGCGTGACTGGCTGTCGCCGCCATCTGCTTGCCCGCATATGGCCCAAATATTTAAGCACAAAATCACGAACGAGAAGATCGGCTCAGCAACCCCCTCTGGTGTCCGTCTGCTTTCTTTTGGTCATGATTGCCAAACAACAAGCCTTGTGCATGGGCCGAGAAACATAGGAGCAAGTCGATCGTTGTCGGCATTCTATTTGAATAAGGTAAGTTGAGTGCTATGGCACTGTTTTTTCTTCTTTCAAAATCAAAAGCATGCCCACGAAACCTATCTCCTTTCAGGCTATGGCGATTTGGATGTTTGAAAAGGGTTCGATTCCCTGCGTGACTGGCTGCCTGCCGCTCGCTGCTTCGATTTTGCGTTGAAAACTAAGCTGCACGGGCTTAAAAACTATGCGAACGAAGCTGCATAGTAGCACGGCATTTAGTTGCATGTTCATGTCGGGGTTGAAAAGTTTGCGAACTGAGCATGCTCTTGCCGCTTCGAAGATTGAAAAGGGTTCGAATACCTGCGTGACTGGCTGTCGCCGCCATCTGCTTGCCCGCATATGGCCCAAATATTTAAGCACAAAATCACGAACGAGAAGATCGGCTCAGCAACCCCCTCTGGTGTCCGTCTGCTTTCTTTTGGTCATGATTGCCAAACAACAAGCCTTGTGCATGGGCCGAGAAACATAGGAGCAAGTCGATCGTTGTCGGCATTCTATTTGAATAAGGTAAGTTGAGTGCTATGGCACTGTTTTTTCTTCTTTCAAAATCAAAAGCATGCCCACGAAACCTATCTCCTTTCAGGCTATGGCGATTTGGATGTTTGAAAAGGGTTCGATTCCCTGCCTGACTGGCTGCCTGCCGCTCGCTGCTTCGATTTTGCGTTGAAAACTAAGCTGCATGGGCTTAAAAACTATGCGAACGAAGCTGCATAGTAGCACGGCATTTAGTTGCATGTTCATGTCGGGGTTGAAAAGTTTGCGAACTGAGCATGCTCTTGCCGCTTCGAAGATTGAAAAGGGTTCGAATACCTGCGTGACTGGCTGTCGCCGCCATCTGCTTGCCCGCATATGGCCCAAATATTTAAGCACAAAATCACGAACGAGAAGATCGGCTCAGCAACCCCCTCTGGTGTCCGTCTGCTTTCTTTTGGTCATGATTGCCAAACAACAAGCCTTGTGCATGGGCCGAGAAACATAGGAGCAAGTCGATCGTTGTCGGCATTCTATTTGAATAAGGTAAGTTGAGTGCTATGGCACTGTTTTTTCTTCTTTCAAAATCAAAAGCATGCCCACGAAACCTATCTCCTTTCAGGCTATGGCGATTTGGATGTTTGAAAAGGGTTCGATTCCCTGCGTGACTGGCTGCCTGCCGCTCGCTGCTTCGATTTTGCGTTGAAAACTAAGCTGCATGGGCTTAAAAACTATGCGAACGAAGCTGCATAGTAGCACGGCATTTAGTTGCATGTTCATGTCGGGGTTGAAAAGTTTGCGAACTGAGCATGCTCTTGCCGCTTCGAAGATTGAAAAGGGTTCGAATACCTGCGTGACTGGCTGTCGCCGCCATCTGCTTGCCCGCATATGGCCCAAATATTTAAGCACAAAATCACGAACGAGAAGATCGGCTCAGCAACCCCCTCTGGTGTCCGTCTGCTTTCTTTTGGTCATGATTGCCAAACAACAAGCCTTGTGCATGGGCCGAGAAACATAGCAGCAAGTCGATCGTTGTCGGCATTCTATTTGAATAAGGTAAGTTGAGTGCTATGGCACTGTTTTTTCTTCTTTCAAAATCAAAAGCATGCCCACGAAACCTATCTCCTTTCAGGCTATGGCGATTTGGATGTTTGAAAAGGGTTCGATTCCCTGCGTGACTGGCTGCCTGCCGCTCGCTGCTTCGATTTTGCGTTGAAAACTAAGCTGCATGGGCTTAAAAACTATGCGAACGAAGCTGCATAGTAGCACGGCATTTAGTTGCATGTTCATGTCGGGGTTGAAAAGTTTGCGAACTGAGCATGCTCTTGCCGCTTCGAAGATTGAAAAGGGTTCGAATACCTGCGTGACTGGCTGTCGCCGCCATCTGCTTGCCCGCATATGGCCCAAATATTTAAGCACAAAATCACGAACGAGAAGATCGGCTCAGCAACCCCCTCTGGTGTCCGTCTGCTTTCTTTTGGTCATGATTGCCAAACAACAAGCCTTGTGCATGGGCCGAGAAACATAGGAGCAAGTCGATCGTTGTCGGCATTCTATTTGAATAAGGTAAGTTGAGTGCTATGGCACTGTTTTTTCTTCTTTCAAAATCAAAAGCATGCCCACGAAACCTATCTCCTTTCAGGCTATGGCGATTTGGATGTTTGAAAAGGGTTCGATTCCCTGCGTGACTGGCTGCCTGCCGCTCGCTGCTTCGATTTTGCGTTGAAAACTAAGCTGCATGGGCTTAAAAACTATGCGAACGAAGCTGCATAGTAGCACGGCATTTAGTTGCATGTTCATGTCGGGGTTGAAAAGTTTGCGAACTGAGCATGCTCTTGCCGCTTCGAAGATTGAAAAGGGTTCGAATACCTGCGTGACTGGCTGTCGCCGCCATCTGCTTGCCCGCATATGGCCCAAATATTTAAGCACAAAATCACGAACGAGAAGATCGGCTCAGCAACCCCCTCTGGTGTCCGTCTGCTTTCTTTTGGTCATGATTGCCAAACAACAAGCCTTGTGCATGGGCCGAGAAACATAGGAGCAAGTCGATCGTTGTCGGCATTCTATTTGAATAAGGTAAGTTGAGTGCTATTAAAGCTAACAACTTATCGCTAAAGCTTATTTTTGGTAATTAAAGCAATTTGATCGATTTTACTTCGGTATTTTGTTGAGGTAAATTTTTTCGAATTAGGTTTAGTTTTGTTCAGGTAGTTTTTTTGAGTTAAAAGTAGTACGTAACAGCTAGTTTTTTTTTTTTTTTTTTTTTTAAGTGTTGTTCGAGTTAAGACTTAGTTAGTCAGCTTTCTTAGGTAGTGTCTGCATCAGATAGGCTCTTTGTTTAGCAAGATTAGCTAGAGCTTTTGTCGAGTGAGTAAGATAGTTTCAGTTGCCTGCTTTTCCTCGAAAGGTAAGTGACTTTTGGTAAACAACTGTTTGGTTCTTATTCTTTTGAAAACGCTTTTTCTGCTGGTAAACTTGTAGATTTTCCCGTTTAGTAGCAAGAGGTAAAGGTAGATTCTAACCCCACGTGCGTCTAGTATTGTTTTTTAGAGTAGTGTTTGCCAATTGAACTGCTTGTTTTGTTTTTTTTTGGCTTAGACTTCCACCCTGACCTTGAGAATAATTTCCACAGCTTAATTTTGATTGATAGCTTTGCGTATTTAGGCTTTAACACCTGCTGCACTAAGGAGCAGATTGGTTTGTTCTTTATTTTTGCAGATAGATTTGATAGGCTGTAGCAGTTAAATTTTTTTACTTAGCATACTTTCTAGGTGACCTATTACTTGCTATACGCTTGGAAAAGGATTGGTTTACACTCCTTTTTCAAGTACCTTCGCAATAGTGCATAGCTTGCAAACAGAGCGCTGTGTAGCTCTTTTGCAGCTCAGAAACTGTTCTTCTAAGAACAACCTAAGTGAAATATCGTTTTGAGTGACAAAATAGTAATTCTTTAACCGTTTTATCGCTTCTCATTAAACCGCATTTATTGCATTAGTCTTTTTGTGTGCCACCATCTTGAAAGCATTCTAACACCGCGAATTTTTGACGTTGTTGTGACGTAACGGTGTAACTTGAAATTGCGCCAATCATAGCTTGCCTTTGTGTCGCGTGATCTTGTTGTTTACTTCTCTTGATTCGCTTCGTCAGTTTTGTCACAAGGTTTAACACGTGATTACTGTTTCTTCTATTCTCTCTGTTAAATCAACCGTAACAACCACACCTTAGATTTACTTTTCCAAATCAGCTGTTTGCTCAAACCTCGTGATCTTTTTTTTTGCTTACGTCATTGCCTGAACTTAATCAGCTTTGTAATTTTAAAAAACTGCATATCTCCTTTCCACTTCCTTTTCCTCGTTTAGTTAAAGTAAATATCGGCATCATGGTGTACCTGTATCAACAGAGAAGTGTAATCCTTCAGGTTCTACAGTGGAGAAACGTTTCCGTACCAACGTTATATGACGCAATCAAACAATCCTTACCAACGTACGCAGACCTGATAGAGGGAATGCGCCTCCTGAGTTACCGCGAAAGTCGATTCCTCATTACCTTTGACAAAAACTCCGACTCAGATCTTGCATCTGTATACAGAGACGTCTTCCATAGTACTTGCGAAAACGGCTTTGATATTGAAACCCCTCAAAAGCAACAGGCAAAAATCTACTCTCAACTGCCGCAACAACCAGACGAAATTGTCACTCTCTATCCGTGTCCCTTTGAGATGGAAGACGGTCACTTTAAACAAATTGTGACCAACAACAACTGGGGAACTCTAAAAAAAATCACGTACGGAAAAATTCGCAATTTAGGTAGAATCAAAAACGGATACGTAAATCTGCATATGATTGAGCCAAACTATCACAACATGGACTCACAAGTAAAAGCATTTGGCCACGTAATCGGCGTCACAAAGCCTTACGAGGCACACTTGCCGCTTTGCAACTACTGCAAAACCAGAGGGCACTCAATCCAAGCCTGCCCAAAAATTCAAAAGAAAAAGTGCATTCATTGCAGTCAAACTGGACACGATGTGATGAGTTGTCCTAACACGGACCGCCCTGGCACCACCAACCAAACCTCTGCATGGAAGACTGTGTCATCCCGAAAAAAAACATCGAATGAAAATAACAACTCAAAACCAAGAATCACAACCCAAAATAGATTTGACGACCTGAAGAACGTGGAAGAAAAGGAGGACTCGCAGCCAAAAGATGAAACATCCGACAGTGACAGAGACTCCTCCTCAGAAGAAAATATCGACAATGACACCGAACCAGCCAAAGCCCTTTCCTTTAGCGAATTCGTCCAGAATATCAAAACAAAAAAGAAGAAAAACAAAGCAAAGAGAAGAAAAAAAAATCAAATCATCTCATCTTCCCCAAAGCAACATGAAGACCAGAGCCAAAACAAGAACAACATCAAATCCGACAAGCAAACCGAGCAGGATGAAAATAGCCAAGGTAACTTATCGGTTGCTACCGACGTTATTAACTATATGATTTCAGAAGCGCTGAACAACACTTCCTACTCAATAACCGACCCGGAAGACAGTACTCAGAAGAAACCAACGACAACCGAACTAATGCCAAACAACGAAAACCAAACAAATCAACCAATCCCTAGAACAGGTTCCAAACGAAAAATCAATCTATCCTCGGACACTGCAAACAGCTCTATAACAGGTACATCAACCTCAAACGAAAACTCATAACTAATCGATGCTGAATTTTCCTTTTATTTCTAATGACCTCTCACTATTTTTGCTAATTTGAGTACTAAATTAATGTGTAATTGAATGCACTTTGCACCATGATGGATCCTGCAGAAACGAGTCTGGCCCCAAAATCAAACTCAAATTTATCAGTTGGCACGATTAACATAAATGGCATAAATCAAAAACTGGAGTCTTTGCACTGTTTCATAAAAAACTTTAACATTGATATCTTATGTGTGCAACAAATACACAGCCATGATTGCACTAAAATCGAAAAATGGGCAAAAAAATGCCAATATTCCCTATATTTAAATAATAAAATACCTCCAAATCTACCCCCACAAAATCATCGATCAGGAACTGCTTTTATTCTTAGCAACAAAATAAAAGATAATTTTCAAATTGAAGAACACATTCTAATTGAAAATCGAATTCAAATAATCTCCATAACTAAATCGTGCTCCAGAATAAAAATCATAAATTGCTACTATCCCCAACGCGAGAAGGAAAGGTTTGACATAACCAAAAAAATTGACCACTTTCTAGAAAATGATGAAGCAACCCATGCTATTATTGCTGGAGATTTTAACTTTGTTGAAGCCTCTATTGATACATTAAACCAAGAAAAATTCAAACTCACCAAAGATAAAAAAGCCTTCCAAATTCTAAGAGAAAATCATTTTCTTACTGATGTTTATCGAGAAAAAAATCCGCTCAAAAAAGTCTTCACTTACTCGCATCCACGAGGGTCCACCCGAATTGATCGAATCTATGTAAATGAAAGTTTGGTACCCATAATTAAAAAAATCGATTACTTTCCAACTACTCAAACTGACCATGTTTTTACTCCCATTATTGAATTGAACATCCCCGTAAAAACCAGATGGGGCTCCGGCTTGTATCACTTGAACAATACTCTACTCAAAAATCCTTCCTTTAAGTCGGAAATTGAAAATATCTTTGAATCGTGGCGACTAACTAAGAGTAACTTTGAAAACCTACTCAACTGGTGGGACACCGGAAAATCGGTCCTCGCTCAATGTAGCAAAAATTTCTCAATAATGCTAAAAAAAGCTGAAAAACTCGATTTCGAAAACGATAAACAACGGTTAGAAACTTTATTTAACTCTCAAAATTTACCTGACAGCGATAAAACCTTGAAGAAACAACTATCCAAACGCATACAAGACTACTATTGCAAAAAATTCGACGGTGCTCGCATACGTTCCAAAGAATGCAAAATTGAAAACGAAACCCCGACTAAAGCCTTTTTCACCATTGAAAAAGAAAACGCTGCTCGCAAAAATATTACGCAACTCAAAACTGAAAACGGTACCATAATTGAAAATAAAGATGAAATCTTATTAGAAACGCAAAACTTTTATAAAAATCTGTGGGAAACGGACCATCAAATTGACCAACTAGCGCAAAACGATTACGTCAAAATAATGGCTTCATCCAAATTTGATCAGCAGGATGCCGATGACATTGAAAAATTAATATGTGAAAATGAAGTTTCCCTTGCAATAGATCAGCTCAATAAAGACTCATCACCTGGTGCAGATGGTTTAACCTCAAATTTTTACAAAACATTCAAGTACTTAATTATTAGCGACCTGACTGAAGTATTCAATAATTGCTTTTTCAAAAAAGAAATGTCACCGTCGATGAAGCAAGCGATAATCAAACTCTTGTATAAAAAAAATGATAGACTACTACTAAAAAACTGGCGCCCCATATCCCTTCTTAACACCGATTACAAAATACTAAGCAAAATTTTGTCAAATAGAATTACTCCAATTTTAAACAAAATCATCTCCAGCAATCAAAAATGTGGGCTCCCAGGTCGAAAAATTGACCATCTCTTGTACAATGTGCAAGCCATAATCGAAATTGCAAAACAAAAAAACGAAAAATTTGGCCTCATACTTATTGACTTTGAAAAAGCTTTCGACCGACTCTCACATGAATTCATCTTCAAAATACTAAAGGAGCTAGGCTTCGGTAAAATAATGTTGCAATGGTTTGAACTCCTATATAAAAACAACATTTCCAATATTGAGATAAATGGTGCATATACTCTCCCCATAAAAATGAAAAGAGGCATAAGACAAGGATGCCCACTAAGCATGCTTTTCTTCATAACAGCAGCAGAGGCGTTGACGAGAAAAATCGAAACAAATTCCCAAATTAGAGGCTTTACTTATCAAAATATAGAAACAAAAATCCTTCAATATGCTGACGACACGTCATTTTTCTTTAATGATCTAATCTCCCTTAAATCAATCTTAAATGAACTAAACATCTACGAAAAAGTATCAGGTCAAAAAATCAACTTGGCAAAAACTCAAATTTTTACAAATGATGTATCACTAGAAAACTGCGTAAAGCGCCACCACCCGGATTTAATTTTTACAGATGAAATTCACATGCTGGGCATCGACTTTAATAAAACGCAAGACAACGCACAAAGCAATTGGAAAAAAATTGTCTTTAGGATAAACTCTTTGGCCACGCTACACCGAGAAAGAAAACTAACGTTGTTTGGCAAAGTCCAAATTATAAATACCCTATTAATACCAGTGATAATTCACAAAGCGAAAATCTTAATACCACCGCCCGAAATTTTAAAACAAATAAACACGATATTATATAAATTCTTATGGCACCCTAATCCGATTGAAAATCTTAGTAGGAAAAAACTTATCGCACACAAAGATCAAGGCGGCATAGCAATGATTGATCTAAACTCAAAATTTGAGACCTGTCGAATCGAAAAAATTAAACATTTAGCCACAATTGCAACGCCTGACGAAGTTTGGAAAAAATGGGCTGTGTATAACCTATTTTACAGAATTAAACATATCAATAAAAAACTCTTCATCAATTCTCAGCCGCATGCTCTGACGCCAAATACAACATGGAATGACCTGTTCCAAATTTTTATGAAAATTAAAAATAAAATAAACGACTGGGATAATATATCGCATAAACAATTGTATCTTGCACTCAAAGAAAAAGAGACCATACTCGTAAATAAAAAAAATGTTCGAGGAGACCTAATCTCCTGGAAAGACATATCTCTAAGAAATAAAGCAGTAAAAAACCTCTTCAATAACATCGAAAAAGAAACTTCTTTGCGAATCGCTCACGACGGCTACAAGTGGGGAAATTTTAATCGTAAAACTGGCCTCTATCGAAAAGCTCCATTTAAACAAAAAATTCAGAATTGTAAATTTTGCAAAAGTGAAAATGACTCCGTGCACCACCTCCTCCTTAAATGTAAATATATTCAAAAAATTTGGAAATCCATTGAGCAATACCTCCAACATCACAAACTTCTAAAAACTAACCTAAATAAAGACATGATATTATATAACCATTTTGAAAATGGTCAAAAACATAATTTCCTTCCCCTAACCGCCGTTGTAACAGCTAAATCAGCAATCATAACTCAAAAACTAATGCTCGATGCGACAAATCAATACCATTGGTTTAACCAAAAATTTCACGACCATGTGCTATGGATAATCAAAACAAAAATTGATTTACTTCAAAATGAAAGTGATCCAAAACCGATAAAGTGCATTTAATTTGTATGTGCTCACTCCCTCTCTTCATACCGGCACAATTGTTATTGCTATCTGTATAACTCTACTGTTCTTTAATACTTGTATTTTCTAATCCTGCTAGTGTCACTTGCATATTTTTCTACTGCTGTTTTTGCACCAATCGTTTTACTGAGTCACACGAATATGGTTACCAAACTTGCATATACCTAAAAACTTAGCCATGCCAATTGCACTGTTGGTCTCGCACTTATACCTTACACATTCATACGCCACTGCACCCTTGCTCTATAGTTATTGAACGCACTTGCTAGCACACGTAGGCAATCCTAAAGACACTCAACAAACACCCACAAAACGCACGTAAGCAATCCTACCGACACTCATCAGACACTCACAAAATGCACAAAAACTCCTACTGCACATACCACACACAACCACACGCACACACACACACACACACACACACACACACATTAACCGTCTCCATCCGCATAGATCATAATGTAAATTTTTGAAAGCACAAAACACCACCATGCGGAAAGAACTTCGTATAAAAAACTACCGCTAAACGGAACTAAATCACGTCATAGCACGAATATGTCTGCACTTCGAGATGCTTATCTCAATCATAATGATACATCTCACACACATACACACACTCACACACGTTATGCATTAACGCACGTTATGCATCAAATTTTAATATGCTTATACATCAAGTTATGCATCAATACATCAAGTTATGCATAAATTTTTAATGTGATCAAACGCACGTTATGCATCAATATTTAATATGGTTGTTGTTGTATTTTCCTTTTTGTGTAGATAATTGTTGTTCTTTTGTGCTCACGATTGATTGGCGACATAACTTTACAAAAGTCATCTGCTTTGTAATTTTTCCCATGATGCTGTGTCCGGCCAACTGATCAGCTTTTCATCCGCTCTAGCGCAACAAGATTGAAAAGGCAAGCGTGGCTGTAGAAAAAAAACATCTTGGAGTAAAGTTGTATTTGCATGCTGCGCATAGTGCTACTTCTTTTACACAAGCGCTATAACAAGAAGTATAAAGAACGTCCGCCTCGCAGGGCTTTATAGTACTGAAACAATAAAACCCAATATTTTCTCTCACATCCTATCTAAACCTCGTGTAAACATCTGGCCCCACCTTGCGGTGAATGACCCATCAAAATCAAACCGCTAACCAAAACTGCATCAAATAGCTAACCTAAGCATGAGATGTGACGTTCGTTACCGACAAATCAATTGGCTTCTCCGAGCTACCAAAACCTCAAACTAATCATAACAACAAAAAAACATGTAAAAAATGGTCCGAACACCATCAAACGAAACGAAAGCTTGAACTGAACAACGCTGTGCGCAGGACAACTATAATGAATCGAAAATACAACTTGTGTGTAATTTTACTTTAAAATTCGCTCATGTTTTGTCTTTTTCTTGCTTTTATTTCGTGTGTGTTTTTGTTTCGAAAATAAGCCGCGTGTTACTTGCAGCTTTTAATAAAATTAAAGAGTGCTATGGCACTGTTTTTTCTTCTTTCAAAATCAAAAGCATGCCCACGAAACCTATCTCCTTTCAGGCTATGGCGATTTGGATGTTTGAAAAGGGTTCGATTCCCTGCCTGACTGGCTGCCTGCCGCTCGCTGCTTCGATTTTGCGTTGAAAACTAAGCTGCATGGGCTTAAAAACTATGCGAACGAAGCTGCATAGTAGCACGGCATTTAGTTGCATGTTCATGTCGGGGTTGAAAAGTTTGCGAACTGAGCATGCTCTTGCCGCTTCGAAGATTGAAAAGGGTTCGAATACCTGCGTGACTGGCTGTCGCCGCCATCTGCTTGCCCGCATATGGCCCAAATATTTAAGCACAAAATCACGAACGAGAAGATCGGCTCAGCAACCCCCTCTGGTGTCCGTCTGCTTTCTTTTGGTCATGATTGCCAAACAACAAGCCTTGTGCATGGGCCGAGAAACATAGGAGCAAGTCGATCGTTGTCGGCATTCTATTTGAATAAGGTAAGTTGAGTGCTATGGCACTGTTTTTTCTTCTTTCAAAATCAAAAGCATGCCCACGAAACCTATCTCCTTTCAGGCTATGGCGATTTGGATGTTTGAAAAGGGTTCGATTCCCTGCGTGACTGGCTGCCTGCCGCTCGCTGCTTCGATTTTGCGTTGAAAACTAAGCTGCATGGGCTTAAAAACTATGCGAACGAAGCTGCATAGTAGCACGGCATTTAGTTGCATGTTCATGTCGGGGTTGAAAAGTTTGCGAACTGAGCATGCTCTTGCCGCTTCGAAGATTGAAAAGGGTTCGAATACCTGCGTGACTGGCTGTCGCCGCCATCTGCTTGCCCGCATATGGCCCAAATATTTAAGCACAAAATCACGAACGAGAAGATCGGCTCAGCAACCCCCTCTGGTGTCCGTCTGCTTTCTTTTGGTCATGATTGCCAAACAACAAGCCTTGTGCATGGGCCGAGAAACATAGCAACAAGTCGATCGTTGTCGGCATTCTATTTGAATAAGGTAAGTTGAGTGCTATGGCACTGTTTTTTCTTCTTTCAAAATCAAAAGCATGCCCACGAAACCTATCTCCTTTCAGGCTATGGCGATTTGGATGTTTGAAAAGGGTTCGATTCCCTGCGTGACTGGCTGCCTGCCGCTCGCTGCTTCGATTTTGCGTTGAAAACTAAGCTGCACGGGCTTAAAAACTATGCGAACGAAGCTGCATAGTAGCACGGCATTTAGTTGCATGTTCATGTCGGGGTTGAAAAGTTTGCGAACTGAGCATGCTCTTGCCGCTTCGAAGATTGAAAAGGGTTCGAATACCTGCGTGACTGGCTGTCGCCGCCATCTGCTTGCCCGCATATGGCCCAAATATTTAAGCACAAAATCACGAACGAGAAGATCGGCTCAGCAACCCCCTCTGGTGTCCGTCTGCTTTCTTTTGGTCATGATTGCCAAACAACAAGCCTTGTGCATGGGCCGAGAAACATAGGAGCAAGTCGATCGTTGTCGGCATTCTATTTGAATAAGGTAAGTTGAGTGCTATGGCACTGTTTTTTCTTCTTTCAAAATCAAAAGCATGCCCACGAAACCTATCTCCTTTCAGGCTATGGCGATTTGGATGTTTGAAAAGGGTTCGATTCCCTGCCTGACTGGCTGCCTGCCGCTCGCTGCTTCGATTTTGCGTTGAAAACTAAGCTGCATGGGCTTAAAAACTATGCGAACGAAGCTGCATAGTAGCACGGCATTTAGTTGCATGTTCATGTCGGGGTTGAAAAGTTTGCGAACTGAGCATGCTCTTGCCGCTTCGAAGATTGAAAAGGGTTCGAATACCTGCGTGACTGGCTGTCGCCGCCATCTGCTTGCCCGCATAAGGCCCAAATATTTAAGCACAAAATCACGAACGAGAAGATCGGCTCAGCAACCCCCTCTGGTGTCCGTCTGCTTTCTTTTGGTCATGATTGCCAAACAACAAGCCTTGTGCATGGGCCGAGAAACATAGGAGCAAGTCGATCGTTGTCGGCATTCTATTTGAATAAGGTAAGTTGAGTGCTATGGCACTGTTTTTTCTTCTTTCAAAATCAAAAGCATGCCCACGAAACCTATCTCCTTTCAGGCTATGGCGATTTGGATGTTTGAAAAGGGTTCGATTCCCTGCCTGACTGGCTGCCTGCCGCTCGCTGCTTCGATTTTGCGTTGAAAACTAAGCTGCATGGCCTTAAAAACTATGCGAACGAAGCTGCATAGTAGCACGGCATTTAGTTGCATGTTCATGTCGGGGTTGAAAAGTTTGCGAACTGAGCATGCTCTTGCCGCTTCGAAGATTGAAAAGGGTTCGAATACCTGCGTGACTGGCTGTCGCCGCCATCTGCTTGCCCGCATATGGCCCAAATATTTAAGCACAAAATCACGAACGAGAAGATCGGCTCAGCAACCCCCTCTGGTGTCCGTCTGCTTTCTTTTGGTCATGATTGCCAAACAACAAGCCTTGTGCATGGGCCGAGAAACATAGGAGCAAGTCGATCGTTGTCGGCATTCTATTTGAATAAGGTAAGTTGAGTGCTATGGCACTGTTTTTTCTTCTTTCAAAATCAAAAGCATGCCCACGAAACCTATCTCCTTTCAGGCTATGGCGATTTGGATGTTTGAAAAGGGTTCGATTCCCTGCGTGACTGGCTGCCTGCCGCTCGCTGCTTCGATTTTGCGTTGAAAACTAAGCTGCATGGGCTTAAAAACTATGCGAACGAAGCTGCATAGTAGCACGGCATTTAGTTGCATGTTCATGTCGGGGTTGAAAAGTTTGCGAACTGAGCATGCTCTTGCCGCTTCGAAGATTGAAAAGGGTTCGAATACCTGCGTGACTGGCTGTCGCCGCCATCTGCTTGCCCGCATATGGCCCAAATATTTAAGCACAAAATCACGAACGAGAAGATCGGCTCAGCAACCCCCTCTGGTGTCCGTCTGCTTTCTTTTGGTCATGATTGCCAAACAACAAGCCTTATGCATGGGCCGAGAAACATAGGAGCAAGTCGATCGTTGTCGGCATTCTATTTGAATAAGGTAAGTTGAGTGCTATGGCACTGTTTTTTCTTCTTTCAAAATCAAAAGCATGCCCACGAAACCTATCTCCTTTCAGGCTATGGCGATTTGGATGTTTGAAAAGGGTTCGATTCCCTGCGTGACTGGCTGCCTGCCGCTCGCTGCTTCGATTTTGCGTTGAAAACTAAGCTGCATGGGCTTAAAAACTATGCGAACGAAGCTGCATAGTAGCACGGCATTTAGTTGCATGTTCATGTCGGGGTTGAAAAGTTTGCGAACTGAGCATGCTCTTGCCGCTTCGAAGATTGAAAAGGGTTCGAATACCTGCGTGACTGGCTGTCGCCGCCATCTGCTTGCCCGCATATGGCCCAAATATTTAAGCACAAAATCACGAACGAGAAGATCGGCTCAGCAACCCCCTCTGGTGTCCGTCTGCTTTCTTTTGGTCATGATTGCCAAACAACAAGCCTTGTGCATGGGCCGAGAAACATAGGAGCAAGTCGATCGTTGTCGGCATTCTATTTGAATAAGGTAAGTTGAGTGCTATGGCACTGTTTTTTCTTCTTTCAAAATCAAAAGCATGCCCACGAAACCTATCTCCTTTCAGGCTATGGCGATTTGGATGTTTGAAAAGGGTTCGATTCCCTGCGTGACTGGCTGCCTGCCGCTCGCTGCTTCGATTTTGCGTTGAAAACTAAGCTGCATGGGCTTAAAAACTATGCGAACGAAGCTGCATAGTAGCACGGCATTTAGTTGCATGTTCATGTCGGGGTTGAAAAGTTTGCGAACTGAGCATGCTCTTGCCGCTTCGAAGATTGAAAAGGGTTCGAATACCTGCGTGACTGGCTGTCGCCGCCATCTGCTTGCCCGCATATGGCCCAAATATTTAAGCACAAAATCACGAACGAGAAGATCGGCTCAGCAACCCCCTCTGGTGTCCGTCTGCTTTCTTTTGGTCATGATTGCCAAACAACAAGCCTTGTGCATGGGCCAAGAAACATAGGAGCAAGTCGATCGTTGTCGGCATTCTATTTGAATAAGGTAAGTTGAGTGCTATGGCACTGTTTTTTCTTCTTTCAAAATCAAAAGCATGCCCACGAAACCTATCTCCTTTCAGGCTATGGCGATTTGGATGTTTGAAAAGGGTTCGATTCCCTGCGTGACTGGCTGCCTGCCGCTCGCTGCTTCGATTTTGCGTTGAAAACTAAGCTGCATGGGCTTAAAAACTATGCGAACGAAGCTGCATAGTAGCACGGCATTTAGTTGCATGTTCATGTCGGGGTTGAAAAGTTTGCGAACTGAGCATGCTCTTGCCGCTTCGAAGATTGAAAAGGGTTCGAATACCTGCGTGACTGGCTGTCGCCGCCATCTGCTTGCCCGCATATGGCCCAAATATTTAAGCACAAAATCACGAACGAGAAGATCGGCTCAGCAACCCCCTCTGGTGTCCGTCTGCTTTCTTTTGGTCATGATTGCCAAACAACAAGCCTTGTGCATGGGCCGAGAAACATAGGAGCAAGTCGATCGTTGTCGGCATTCTATTTGAATAAGGTAAGTTGAGTGCTATGGCACTGTTTTTTCTTCTTTCAAAATCAAAAGCATGCCCACGAAACCTATCTCCTTTCAGGCTATGGCGATTTGGATGTTTGAAAAGGGTTCGATTCCCTGCGTGACTGGCTGCCTGCCGCTCGCTGCTTCGATTTTGCGTTGAAAACTAAGCTGCATGGGCTTAAAAACTATGCGAACGAAGCTGCATAGTAGCACGGCATTTAGTTGCATGTTCATGTCGGGGTTGAAAAGTTTGCGAACTGAGCATGCTCTTGCCGCTTCGAAGATTGAAAAGGGTTCGAATACCTGCGTGACTGGCTGTCGCCGCCATCTGCTTGCCCGCATATGGCCCAAATATTTAAGCACAAAATCACGAACGAGAAGATCGGCTCAGCAACCCCCTCTGGTGTCCGTCTGCTTTCTTTTGGTCATGATTGCCAAACAACAAGCCTTGTGCATGGGCCGAGAAACATAGGAGCAAGTCGATCGTTGTCGGCATTCTATTTGAATAAGGTAAGTTGAGTGCTATGGCACTGTTTTTTCTTCTTTCAAAATCAAAAGCATGCCCACGAAACCTATCTCCTTTCAGGCTATGGCGATTTGGATGTTTGAAAAGGGTTCGATTCCCTGCGTGACTGGCTGCCTGCCGCTCGCTGCTTCGATTTTGCGTTGAAAACTAAGCTGCATGGGCTTAAAAACTATGCGAACGAAGCTGCATAGTAGCACGGCATTTAGTTGCATGTTCATGTCGGGGTTGAAAAGTTTGCGAACTGAGCATGCTCTTGCCGCTTCGAAGATTGAAAAGGGTTCGAATACCTGCGTGACTGGCTGTCGCCGCCATCTGCTTGCCCGCATATGGCCCAAATATTTAAGCACAAAATCACGAACGAGAAGATCGGCTCAGCAACCCCCTCTGGTGTCCGTCTGCTTTCTTTTGGTCATGATTGCCAAACAACAAGCCTTGTGCATGGGCCGAGAAACATAGGAGCAAGTCGATCGTTGTCGGCATTCTATTTGAATAAGGTAAGTTGAGTGCTATGGCACTGTTTTTTCTTCTTTCAAAATCAAAAGCATGCCCACGAAACCTATCTCCTTTCAGGCTATGGCGATTTGGATGTTTGAAAAGGGTTCGATTCCCTGCGTGACTGGCTGCCTGCCGCTCGCTGCTTCGATTTTGCGTTGAAAACTAAGCTGCATGGGCTTAAAAACTATGCGAACGAAGCTGCATAGTAGCACGGCATTTAGTTGCATGTTCATGTCGGGGTTGAAAAGTTTGCGAACTGAGCATGCTCTTGCCGCTTCGAAGATTGAAAAGGGTTCGAATACCTGCGTGACTGGCTGTCGCCGCCATCTGCTTGCCCGCATATGGCCCAAATATTTAAGCACAAAATCACGAACGAGAAGATCGGCTCAGCAACCCCCTCTGGTGTCCGTCTGCTTTCTTTTGGTCATGATTGCCAAACAACAAGCCTTGTGCATGGGCCGAGAAACATAGGAGCAAGTCGATCGTTGTCGGCATTCTATTTGAATAAGGTAAGTTGAGTGCTATGGCACTGTTTTTTCTTCTTTCAAAATCAAAAGCATGCCCACGAAACCTATCTCCTTTCAGGCTATGGCGATTTGGATGTTTGAAAAGGGTTCGATTCCCTGCGTGACTGGCTGCCTGCCGCTCGCTGCTTCGATTTTGCGTTGAAAACTAAGCTGCATGGGCTTAAAAACTATGCGAACGAAGCTGCATAGTAGCACGGCATTTAGTTGCATGTTCATGTCGGGGTTGAAAAGTTTGCGAACTGAGCATGCTCTTGCCGCTTCGAAGATTGAAAAGGGTTCGAATACCTGCGTGACTGGCTGTCGCCGCCATCTGCTTGCCCGCATATGGCCCAAATATTTAAGCACAAAATCACGAACGAGAAGATCGGCTCAGCAACCCCCTCTGGTGTCCGTCTGCTTTCTTTTGGTCATGATTGCCAAACAACAAGCCTTGTGCATGGGCCGAGAAACATAGGAGCAAGTCGATCGTTGTCGGCATTCTATTTGAATAAGGTAAGTTGAGTGCTATGGCACTGTTTTTTCTTCTTTCAAAATCAAAAGCATGCCCACGAAACCTATCTCCTTTCAGGCTATGGCGATTTGGATGTTTGAAAAGGGTTCGATTCCCTGCGTGACTGGCTGCCTGCCGCTCGCTGCTTCGATTTTGCGTTGAAAACTAAGCTGCATGGGCTTAAAAACTATGCGAACGAAGCTGCATAGTAGCACGGCATTTAGTTGCATGTTCATGTCGGGGTTGAAAAGTTTGCGAACTGAGCATGCTCTTGCCGCTTCGAAGATTGAAAAGGGTTCGAATACCTGCGTGACTGGCTGTCGCCGCCATCTGCTTGCCCGCATATGGCCCAAATATTTAAGCACAAAATCACGAACGAGAAGATCGGCTCAGCAACCCCCTCTGGTGTCCGTCTGCTTTCTTTTGGTCATGATTGCCAAACAACAAGCCTTGTGCATGGGCCGAGAAACATAGGAGCAAGTCGATCGTTGTCGGCATTCTATTTGAATAAGGTAAGTTGAGTGCTATGGCACTGTTTTTTCTTCTTTCAAAATCAAAAGCATGCCCACGAAACCTATCTCCTTTCAGGCTATGGCGATTTGGATGTTTGAAAAGGGTTCGATTCCCTGCGTGACTGGCTGCCTGCCGCTCGCTGCTTCGATTTTGCGTTGAAAACTAAGCTGCATGGGCTTAAAAACTATGCGAACGAAGCTGCATAGTAGCACGGCATTTAGTTGCATGTTCATGTCGGGGTTGAAAAGTTTGCGAACTGAGCATGCTCTTGCCGCTTCGAAGATTGAAAAGGGTTCGAATACCTGCGTGACTGGCTGTCGCCGCCATCTGCTTGCCCGCATATGGCCCAAATATTTAAGCACAAAATCACGAACGAGAAGATCGGCTCAGCAACCCCCTCTGGTGTCCGTCTGCTTTCTTTTGGTCATGATTGCCAAACAACAAGCCTTGTGCATGGGCCGAGAAACATAGGAGCAAGTCGATCGTTGTCGGCATTCTATTTGAATAAGGTAAGTTGAGTGCTATGGCACTGTTTTTTCTTCTTTCAAAATCAAAAGCATGCCCACGAAACCTATCTCCTTTCAGGCTATGGCGATTTGGATGTTTGAAAAGGGTTCGATTCCCTGCGTGACTGGCTGCCTGCCGCTCGCTGCTTCGATTTTGCGTTGAAAACTAAGCTGCATGGGCTTAAAAACTATGCGAACGAAGCTGCATAGTAGCACGGCATTTAGTTGCATGTTCATGTCGGGGTTGAAAAGTTTGCGAACTGAGCATGCTCTTGCCGCTTCGAAGATTGAAAAGGGTTCGAATACCTGCGTGACTGGCTGTCGCCGCCATCTGCTTGCCCGCATATGGCCCAAATATTTAAGCACAAAATCACGAACGAGAAGATCGGCTCAGCAACCCCCTCTGGTGTCCGTCTGCTTTCTTTTGGTCATGATTGCCAAACAACAAGCCTTGTGCATGGGCCGAGAAACATAGGAGCAAGTCGATCGTTGTCGGCATTCTATTTGAATAAGGTAAGTTGAGTGCTATGGCACTGTTTTTTCTTCTTTCAAAATCAAAAGCATGCCCACGAAACCTATCTCCTTTCAGGCTATGGCGATTTGGATGTTTGAAAAGGGTTCGATTCCCTGCGTGACTGGCTGCCTGCCGCTCGCTGCTTCGATTTTGCGTTGAAAACTAAGCTGCATGGGCTTAAAAACTATGCGAACGAAGCTGCATAGTAGCACGGCATTTAGTTGCATGTTCATGTCGGGGTTGAAAAGTTTGCGAACTGAGCATGCTCTTGCCGCTTCGAAGATTGAAAAGGGTTCGAATACCTGCGTGACTGGCTGTCGCCGCCATCTGCTTGCCCGCATATGGCCCAAATATTTAAGCACAAAATCACGAACGAGAAGATCGGCTCAGCAACCCCCTCTGGTGTCCGTCTGCTTTCTTTTGGTCATGATTGCCAAACAACAAGCCTTGTGCATGGGCCGAGAAACATAGGAGCAAGTCGATCGTTGTCGGCATTCTATTTGAATAAGGTAAGTTGAGTGCTATGGCACTGTTTTTTCTTCTTTCAAAATCAAAAGCATGCCCACGAAACCTATCTCCTTTCAGGCTATGGCGATTTGGATGTTTGAAAAGGGTTCGATTCCCTGCGTGACTGGCTGCCTGCCGCTCGCTGCTTCGATTTTGCGTTGAAAACTAAGCTGCATGGGCTTAAAAACTATGCGAACGAAGCTGCATAGTAGCACGGCATTTAGTTGCATGTTCATGTCGGGGTTGAAAAGTTTGCGAACTGAGCATGCTCTTGCCGCTTCGAAGATTGAAAAGGGTTCGAATACCTGCGTGACTGGCTGTCGCCGCCATCTGCTTGCCCGCATATGGCCCAAATATTTAAGCACAAAATCACGAACGAGAAGATCGGCTCAGCAACCCCCTCTGGTGTCCGTCTGCTTTCTTTTGGTCATGATTGCCAAACAACAAGCCTTGTGCATGGGCCGAGAAACATAGGAGCAAGTCGATCGTTGTCGGCATTCTATTTGAATAAGGTAAGTTGAGTGCTATGGCACTGTTTTTTCTTCTTTCAAAATCAAAAGCATGCCCACGAAACCTATCTCCTTTCAGGCTATGGCGATTTGGATGTTTGAAAAGGGTTCGATTCCCTGCGTGACTGGCTGCCTGCCGCTCGCTGCTTCGATTTTGCGTTGAAAACTAAGCTGCATGGGCTTAAAAACTATGCGAACGAAGCTGCATAGTAGCACGGCATTTAGTTGCATGTTCATGTCGGGGTTGAAAAGTTTGCGAACTGAGCATGCTCTTGCCGCTTCGAAGATTGAAAAGGGTTCGAATACCTGCGTGACTGGCTGTCGCCGCCATCTGCTTGCCCGCATATGGCCCAAATATTTAAGCACAAAATCACGAACGAGAAGATCGGCTCAGCAACCCCCTCTGGTGTCCGTCTGCTTTCTTTTGGTCATGATTGCCAAACAACAAGCCTTGTGCATGGGCCGAGAAACATAGGAGCAAGTCGATCGTTGTCGGCATTCTATTTGAATAAGGTAAGTTGAGTGCTATGGCACTGTTTTTTCTTCTTTCAAAATCAAAAGCATGCCCACGAAACCTATCTCCTTTCAGGCTATGGCGATTTGGATGTTTGAAAAGGGTTCGATTCCCTGCGTGACTGGCTGCCTGCCGCTCGCTGCTTCGATTTTGCGTTGAAAACTAAGCTGCATGGGCTTAAAAACTATGCGAACGAAGCTGCATAGTAGCACGGCATTTAGTTGCATGTTCATGTCGGGGTTGAAAAGTTTGCGAACTGAGCATGCTCTTGCCGCTTCGAAGATTGAAAAGGGTTCGAATACCTGCGTGACTGGCTGTCGCCGCCATCTGCTTGCCCGCATATGGCCCAAATATTTAAGCACAAAATCACGAACGAGAAGATCGGCTCAGCAACCCCCTCTGGTGTCCGTCTGCTTTCTTTTGGTCATGATTGCCAAACAACAAGCCTTGTGCATGGGCCGAGAAACATAGGAGCAAGTCGATCGTTGTCGGCATTCTATTTGAATAAGGTAAGTTGAGTGCTATGGCACTGTTTTTTCTTCTTTCAAAATCAAAAGCATGCCCACGAAACCTATCTCCTTTCAGGCTATGGCGATTTGGATGTTTGAAAAGGGTTCGATTCCCTGCGTGACTGGCTGCCTGCCGCTCGCTGCTTCGATTTTGCGTTGAAAACTAAGCTGCATGGGCTTAAAAACTATGCGAACGAAGCTGCATAGTAGCACGGCATTTAGTTGCATGTTCATGTCGGGGTTGAAAAGTTTGCGAACTGAGCATGCTCTTGCCGCTTCGAAGATTGAAAAGGGTTCGAATACCTGCGTGACTGGCTGTCGCCGCCATCTGCTTGCCCGCATATGGCCCAAATATTTAAGCACAAAATCACGAACGAGAAGATCGGCTCAGCAACCCCCTCTGGTGTCCGTCTGCTTTCTTTTGGTCATGATTGCCAAACAACAAGCCTTGTGCATGGGCCGAGAAACATAGGAGCAAGTCGATCGTTGTCGGCATTCTATTTGAATAAGGTAAGTTGAGTGCTATGGCACTGTTTTTTCTTCTTTCAAAATCAAAAGCATGCCCACGAAACCTATCTCCTTTCAGGCTATGGCGATTTGGATGTTTGAAAAGGGTTCGATTCCCTGCGTGACTGGCTGCCTGCCGCTCGCTGCTTCGATTTTGCGTTGAAAACTAAGCTGCATGGGCTTAAAAACTATGCGAACGAAGCTGCATAGTAAGCACGGCATTTAGTTGCATGTTCATGTCGGGGTTGAAAAGTTTGCGAACTGAGCATGCTCTTGCCGCTTCGAAGATTGAAAAGGGTTCGAATACCTGCGTGACTGGCTGTCGCCGCCATCTGCTTGCCCGCATATGGCCCAAATATTTAAGCACAAAATCACGAACGAGA
>CAXFYD010000263.1:25713-47713 GCA_964006365.1 Trididemnum miniatum | reverse complement strand
ATGGTCATTCTCTACCGTGGGGAAATCCAGAGAATGGATTGCTGTTTGCGTTCACCTCCATGTCCGAGGGTCAGGATTTGCACCTGAACAGTAAAACAGTTGTGATTTGTTGGGATTGTATGTGCGAACTTTAGGCTTCCTGCCTTACCCAATAAATCCTCTAGTTTATAGGTTCCTCAATTATAAGGTTCCATTTCACTAGAAACGAATCGCACTAGGACAATCATTGTACCTAGGAATTCGGGCCGTAACCAAGCTGGGAGTGGTAGACGAAACTTTTACGGAATTGAAGCCAGTAGAAACTTTTGCTCAGGAGTTTGAGACTGTAGCAGAATGGGGCAGTGGGACGGTAGAACTGGCTGATGGAAACGTTCTGACCGGGCACAACTTGGTATCCTTTGCCAGTTTAGATGATACCTACCAGCTCAATCTAGTCTATGACTCCGAACGAGCTAACTTGGAATCGTATTTCTTGGAAGTAGAGCGTTCCACGGACTCCACAGAACTGGATGAATATCGCTTAGTTACCAATGTAACCGTAGAAGGAATCAATCTAGAAGGACAAGAGGTTCAAACTCTTTCAGTCGGAGTTGATGCGGGAGAGTTTGGTCTAGTTAAAGGAGATACTATTTGGCAGCTGCAGCCAGATGATGATAATGATTCTTCCGAGTACACTGCTACTGCAGCAGTAGAGCTGGATTTAAGCAAATACCAAACAGGTCTGTACCCAGAAGTGTTGAACGTTCTCAACGTTCAACACAAAAACAAACCAAATTGTGATATAATTAGTCACGTTTTTGATTTTAACTTGTTGATAACAATGTTATACCCATTTCCTAAACTTGTCAAGTCTATTCTAAGAGATTTACCCAAAAATGATTATCCGGTATTAAATACAAACAAGTTTGTAAGTTGTTGGCTGGGTTATTCTTTGGACAAAAGTCTAACAAGCATGCGAGATTTATTTCAAAGACTAAATTATGCGGGAATAAATATGCATATTTCTACTTTTTCCAAAGCTAGTAAGCAAAGAAGCCTTGAACCATTCATAAAAATTTATCAAAAACTAAATGATAAAATTGAATCAAAAGAAGCAGAAAAGGGTTATCTTATTTGCCCGATTGATTCAACCATAGTAACATTAACAAGCAAACTACTTTTAAATAATGGATATGGTCAAGTTAAATTAATTAGTGGATTGAATTTATCAACTGGCGTTACTGAAGATAATTTAGTAAATTTTGGCTATGACCATGATTATAAATACGGGCAAGAAATGATAGATGCATTGCCGAGAAATGGTGTTGCAGTGATGGATAGAGGATTTGCCTCTTTGGATTTCATGAAAAAAAGTAGCGGCAAAAATAAATATTTTGTAATCAGAATACCTTGTAATTATAAGCTTGAATTTGTGGAAAATGCAGAATTAACTAAAGTAGGAACTGGTCAAAAATCTGGAGCATATAGAGTTGTCAATTTTGGCGATTTAGAAAAGCATACAGAATATAGATTAGTCACCAACTTACCAATAAGAGGAGAAGGAAGGATAACTAATGAAGAAATAGGAGAAATTTATAGACGACGTTGGGGAATTGAATGTTTATGGAAATTCTTGAAGATGCATCTCAAATTAGACAAATTAATTACAAAAAATGTAAACGGTATCTCGATTCAAATATATAGTACTCTAATTGCTTATTTAATAATTAAACTAGTTGAAATCCCGGAAGAATGGGGAGTTTCTTTGTTAGATAAACTGCGCTTTTTGCAAGCATGTATGTGTCGAGAAATAAGTTATATCCATTGGTTTAGAAAGATTGTCTTTTTTTAGCCTTTGCCCTGAGAAAGGGATTCTATAATCCAAAATATTAAGTTTTGTAAAGCAATTCAACACTTCTGTTTTAGTTGATGGTCATGAGTTACGCAATTTTCTACCTCCAAGTCTTTGATGATGATGGTAAATGGATACCTTCTAAGCACCTTAGCCTTTCCAGATTTCAGCAATTTTCTTGCTTTAGCGGGGTGACATGGATCTAGTGGTTTTCGGTTTTTATCTAGTACAAATACACGCATAATGTGAATACTCCTATTGCTAGGGTTAAGTTCGCTTCGTCAATGTTGATCGAGCTTGTTAGGCTTGCTGCACTGCCTTACCCCTGTTTTCCCCCAGTGGGGGGGACCAAGGGGGGGTGCTGTTTAACAACAAGCGACAGGGCCATAAACTAGCGACGCATTCGTGGGTGTCATCACTCAAAAAACGTAGTCCCCTCTAAAGAAGACTTAGACTGGTCAGCTATCCTAGGAGGAAGGCACGAAGCCCCGCCTCTTCAGAGCGGGGTGCTGACTTTCGGTTGATAGCGCGATAACAATTCGCTATACTTGCTGGGGTTAAAAATAAGGGTCATTTTTCCATTTTAGCTCTAAGTTATACAAACAACAAACAACAAACAACAAACAACAAACAACAAACAACAAACAACAAACAACAAACAACAAACAACAAACAACATGGAAAGAGCTATCTCCCTCCTGGGACTCCTCAGCTTCATCGCCATATCTTACGCCTGCTCTAACAACCGGAGAGCCATCAACTGGACTACAGTAACCTGGGGTATTGGCTTACAATTCCTCCTCGCTCTCTTCATTCTCAAAACCCCCTTGGGACTGACTTTATTTCAATGGTTAGGTTCCTGCGCTGAACAATTTCTCAACTATGCTGATGCGGGAGCGGCTTTTGTCTTCGGCGACAACTTTCGAGACCATTTCTTCGCTTTTAAAGTCATACCCACCATTATCTTCTTCTCCTCCTGCATCAGCTTGCTCTATCACTACAATATTCTTCCCCGTGTCATTCAAGCTCTCGCCTGGGTGATGCAGCGCACTATGAAAACCTCCGGCCCAGAATCCGTTACTGCCGCTACGAATATTTTTGTGGGTCAAAGTGCTGCCCCCTTGGTGATTAAACCCTATCTTCCCACCATCACCAATTCCGAACTCCATGCTGTCATGACCGCTGGTTTTGCTACTATAGCAGGAGGGGTGCTGGCAGCCTATATTTCCTTTGGCATTGCCGCGGAACACCTCATTGCGGCCTCCGTCATGTCGGCCCCCGCATCTCTGGCCATCGCCAAACTATTCTACCCGGAAACAGAACCATCGGCCACCAGAAAAGAACTGGAACTGGTAAGAGACCGAGTTCATGTCAATGCCATTGATGCGGCTGTTAATGGGGCCATAGAAGGAATGAAACTATCTCTCAATGTAGTTGCCATGTTAGTTGCTTTTTTAAGTCTTCTGGCCTTGATTAATGGCATTCTAGGCTGGGTAGGGGGTTATCTAGGGTTGCCTCAACTCTCTTTAGAATGGCTTCTTTCCTATCTTATGGCTCCTTTAGCTTGGCTCACGGGAGTAAGTTGGGCAGATTGCCCGGAAATAGCTATTCTCCTAGGTAAAAAAACTATCCTCAATGAATTTATTGCTTATAGCGACCTGAAAGAACTTTTAGCCCAGCCCGGACCACCCATATCCCCGAGAACAACTATAATCGCTACCTACGCTCTCTGTGGCTTTGCTAATATTGGCTCCATCGCCGTTCAAATAGGTAGTATTAGCGCGATCGCCACGAATCGTCAACAAGATTTAGCTAAACTAGGAGTCAGAGCCATGATTGCGGGAGCAATCTCCTGTTTCGTCAACGCTTGTACCGCAGGAATGCTATTATAGCAGTTGACAGTTGATAGTTGATAGTTGATAGTTGATAGTTGACAATTATACAGCAATCTAGCGGTTGCTCTCACTTAATACTAAACACTTTCATAGGCTGGTATATAGATATACCTCATTAGTCCAAGAAACACTATATAATAAATTATCAACAAAAAATTTTTCAATCAACAATGAACAATAAACAAGCAGAATATCTGTGTTCATCGTGGCACAGGCATCTTGCCTGTGACTTCATCTGCGGTTCAAATAACAAATAACCAACAACCAACAACCAACCAAATGTTGCCTGCATCAGAATTACCAGAAAGATACGGAATCTCGGAATCATCATTCTATCGCCGTCGGAAATACTTGCAAAACTTGGGTTATACCATAGAACCCATCAAGCAAGGCAGCCAAAGCTTATACGACCAGGAACATCTGGAACTGTTCGACTCACTCCACTTCTACATCAAAGAAAAGGGAGGGAGCAAAGGTTTCCCGACTCCCGCAGAACAGCAACCTTCTCCTCCCAACACTTCCCCAAAAGCTGTAAAAGGTGACAGACCTAACTTACAAGCAAAACCTCTATTAAATTGGGGTATCCAGTTAATCCTGGCCGGTACTATTGATTGGCAAGAAAACTCTCTCTATCTCACCTGTGCCGATGGCAGTAAGTTTCGCATTAAGAACGCTTTCATGGAACTGGACACCGAATCTCAAACAGGAGCTTGGCAAGTGTTCCCCAGCACTAACTCTAATGGAGAAATAACAACAATTACTGTAGGTGAAACGGCTGATGCTGCTGCCGCAGATCGATGCTCTCTTCAAGGAAAGGTCATCCAAATCAGCAAGAAAACCTCTTCATTCTTGTTCCAAATAGATAGACCCAGACAAAAACCCTTGAAACTCTCTCTCATGGCTCCTGACCCCCGCATGAGAATAGGTCAACTTTGGGAAATAGAAGCCCAACGTCAAAGCAAGATGCTGGCAGTAGCAACAGCTACTCCTATTTTTAACCCTTCCCCTGGGAAACAAAATAACTCATCAGATAAAGCCCAAGTAGAGGAAGCTTCTCCAACCTCGTCGAAAAACAAAGAAAAAATAATTACCGCTATCCAACAAGAAACTTCTATCTCCGATTGGAAATTTCTCCACCCCCGCAAGTATGAAGATTGTTGGGAATGGAACGGTTACAGTCCCAGTACCAATACTAAAGTGAGAGTGTGGCTCGAAGGGGAAGAAATCCAAGTATATCGCCATGGTATGGCCAGCGCCAGACCGGGAAAAAGCTCCGAAAATCGAGACCGCCTCACTGTCACTGCCCTAGGGGCTGCTCGCAGTATTGGCGCTTCCTGTTTTCAGGTGTGCATCGGACCCTATGAAATAGTCTTGGACTGCGGTAGTAGCACTAAAGAGCAGGAACCCTTACCTGCCCTTGAGTTCTTGGATAAACCGGACCTTTTGCTTCTCAGCCACGCTCACCAAGACCATATGGGTGGTCTGCCTTTCTTTCACGGCAAGTATCCCCAAACCAGGGCGATCGCCACTGTTGCCACCAGGGAAATAGCGCGGGTGATGCTGAAAGATGAGTTAAAATCTCAGGAGAATGAGGATTCTCTTCCTTTATTTCAGCCACAAGCTTTAAAGCAAGCTATTTTTTACCTGGAAACAGAAGCCATCGGTAAAGACTTTGAACCTCTCCCCGGACTGAAGGTGCGTTTCATCAATGCGGGACACATACCGGGGGCTGTGTGTATTTATTTGGAATATGGAGAACGAAGCCTATTATATACAGGAGATTTTCACACTTCCAACAGTCGCACTACTACAGGACTGAAACTGACGGACTTGCCTAATGCCGATATAATGATCGCGGAATGCACTAACGGCGGTACTACTCATACCAGTCGGAAAACTCAAGAAAAAGAACTGCTGGGGGCGATCGCCTCTGTTATCAAGGCAGGAGGCAACGTGCTGATTCCCACTTTTGCTTTGGGAAGGGCACAGGAAATCTTACTCTCTCTACGCACTGCCCCTCAACTGCAATCCCTCAATCCTGCCATTTATGCAGACGGACTATTGCGAGAGATAACTCAAGTATACGAACGGAATTTAGCCTTTTTGCCGGAGTCCTTGCAGAACTTCGCCCGTCAAAATAACAATCGGCCCTTTTTTGCTTCTGTGGGTATCTCGAGAATAACTCCTGTGACTAGCCCAGAAGAAAGGGATTTGGCCATGGTGCGACCCAGCATTATTCTAGCTAGTTCCGGCAGGTTGACAGGGGGGGCTTCCGTGTCTTACGCCGCTACTCTATTAGAAAAGAGTAATGCCGCTGTCTTTATTTGTAACTGTGAAGACGAAGAGTTTCCCGGCAGGGCTTTAAGGGAAATTCAGACAGGAGACTGGATGGAATTAGACGGTCGTAAAGTGACGGTGAGAGCGAAAATACATCGTTTTAGTCTCCCTACCCATGCAGACCGGGTGGGTTTGGGACAAGTTATTGGTAAAGTTAATCCCAAACATTTGGTTTTGGTTCATGGGAAAGAAGATGCCTTACACGAACTAGCTCGTTCCGGAGATAATCGTTCTAAATATTACATCCACATTCCTCAAATAGGAGATAAAATTGAATATGGCAACGCTCCCAAACATTTAGATAAAAAGAAAATAGCAGTTTTGGAGCAACCCCAAGAATTTGAACTGCACTTAGAGAATTTTGGCGAAGATGCTTGGTTGCGGGTTCCCCGTCAAGTAGTAAAGGAAGACCCTCGCTGGCAAAATATAGCCCAGAGTGGGGTGATTCGGGCTAAATGGGATGGTGCATTCCACTTACGTTTGAGTGGGGTTAATCCAGAAACTATTATCCGAGATTCTAATATTAAGAAAGCGATAGTTACTGGGGCTGAATGTTGTGCCATTTGTAAGTTTTTCCAACGAGGAAAGTGTTTTGGCGATGGCAGTCCTCTCTATAAGCGTCAGGTAGATCCTACCGGTTATTGTGAGGAGTTTCAAGAAAAATAACTTCCATAGTGGATAGTGGATAGTTGACAGTTGACAGTGGATAGAATTGTAGGGTGGGCAATGCCCACCAACAGCTTTATTTATGGAATCTAAAAACGAAAATTGATATTAAACACAAAAATATTTGCTACAAATGGTGACTATCCCCCCCTTTGGTCCCCCCCACTGGGGGGGAAACAGGGGGGGGGACTTTCAAGATAAAAGTTACAAATAGTTGATTTTTCGTAGGTTGGGTTTCGCTATCGTCCAAACCAACCTACAATTGTTTGTAACACTATTGTATCTGTAGCAAACATTTTCAGATTTGATATTAGGTTTCACATTATCCTGTGGATTGAGAAACCGGGAATAGGCCAAAATTTTAGCATTAATCCTTAAAACAATAGGAGAAACCCGGTTTCTTGGCTGAAAGTGCCATTGTATCTGTAGCAAACATTTTCATAATTCATATGACCTTATTGAAATCCCAATCCTTCCCTCCATCCCAGCAAAAGTATATTGTGGGTTTCCTTTAATTTTAATAATCAATTGCAATTATATCTTTGTTGTTAATTTTCATTAACAACAAAGATATTCGTAAAAAAAATTCCTTTGAAGACAAGGAATTTCTCGTTTAATTGAATTTTAGTAGAAGTCTAAAGTTTGTTGTTTATAACAAACAAACCTCTAAATTTGGAGTTTCTATTAATTTGATTTCCGAAGAAATTGAAAATTAGGCAATCTAGATAAACACCTTCCCATAATAGTTTCCATTAATTTGATTTCCGAAGAAATTGAAAGTGGCCGCTGCTGGGGTGGCCAAGTAGGCGATCGGGGAACGTTTCCATTAATTTGATTTCCGAAGAAATTGAAAGGAATTGGTAACGACACCATTTTCGGCGGAGCTGGTAACGATAGTTTCCATTAATTTGATTTCCGAAGAAATTGAAAGAGTCCCATTTTGAAACCCTATACCAGCATAGCATTTCAGCGCTCGAAATTTCGGGCTTAACAAAAAATTCATAATAGTGGATAGTTGATAGTGGATAGTTGATAGTTAACCATTTTATGAATGTTGCTCTCAGACAAGAGAATTTTTACTCATTTCATCATTCTAGAGAAATAACTGTCAACTGTCAACTATTATAACCCCCTCGAAAAATATTTCTTAACAATAGCGGAAAGCCTTGCCAGTCAAAGACTTGATGGGTTGACTCTTGGAATTTTGTAACAGAGGATACACAATCCAGTTATAAGAATTGTAGGTTGGGTTTCGCTATCGGGAAACCCAACACAAGTTTCCTGGGCTTGTTGGGCGTTGCCCAGCCCTTCGACTCCGCGGTCACTGCCCTTCGACGAGTCTCGGGGGCCGCGGAGCCGAAGTGCAGGGGCCGGGTCACCGAAGGGTTTCGTGACCTCAACCCAACCTACGATGGAATAATCTGTTGATACAAACGCTCTATAATTTTACAATTATAGTTATTTTTCGTAAGTTCCACAAGAGAAATAACTGTCAACTGTCAACTGTCAACTATCAACTATAAAAATGGTTTCAAGCAAATTATTAGATTTAGAAAATTCAATTGATAATTTATCTCCAGAAGAAAAGCGATGGTTGCTGGATAAAATTGTCCAACAAATGGGAAAGATTGCTGAAGATGCTAATCCCACACAGGAGCCACCAAATATTAAGTACAACAATGAGGTTAAACCAATTTGGGAAATCGCTGTAGAAATGGGAGCAAAGATTCCTGAATCTCAATGGGAAAAAGTGCCGAGGGATTTGTCAAAAAACTTTGACTTGTATCAAGGTTCTGGAGAATGAGAGTAGTTTTTGCGGATACAGGCTATTGGGTCGCTTTACTTAATCCTAAAGACGAATTACATCAAAAAGCGCAAGAGTTAGCCAAAACCATTGGTTCGCTTTATATTTTTACTAGCGAAATGGTTTTAGCTGTCGGTTTTGAACGATTTTTCTAAAAGAGGCGAGTTTTTTTCGTCAGACTGCCATTGAGTTAATTGAAAGTCTCTATAGTCATCCTAATGTGACGGTAGTTAGGCAAAGTAGCAATCAGTTTGAGGAAGGGTTATTATTATACAAACAAAGGCGAGATAAAAAATGGAGTATTACAGATTGTGTTTCTTTCAAGATAATGGAACAATATGGCATTACAGAAGCTCTTGCCTACGGCAAACATTTTTATCAAGCAGGTTTTATTCCTTTATTACGGGATTGATTGATGCAATGCTATAATTTAGATTATCCCGTGGGTTTCCAAACCGGGTTTCTTCCCCAAATTTAGGCATTAAGTTATAAAATAATAGAAGAAACCCGGCGAATGGGCTTGTTGGGCGTTGCCCTGCCCTTCGACGAGTCTCGGGGACCGGGTCGTCGAACTGCAGGGACCGCGAAGTCGAAGGGTTTCGTGACCTCAACCCAACCTACAATGGAATAATCTGTTGATACTACGTATTCGATCGCGATGTTGATACAAACGCTCTATAATTTTTTAAATTATAATTATTGTTCGTAAGTTCCACAAGAGAAATAACTGTCAACTGTCAACTGTCAACTATCAACTATAAAGAGTGAACTGATGACCGCAGTAACTATTACAATTCCTGACCATCTCATGTCCCAATTGATTGCTCAAGATAAACCTTTAGAAGAGTCAATATTGCAAGCAATTGAAAAATATGTTGGTTCCACTCAGTCCACTTTTGACTTAACTCAAACAGAAACATGGCAGCTTTGTGGAACTCTTGAGATTACCAACCTTTCTCCCCATGAGATTTCTGGATATGACGAGCAAGGCAAAGCTATTACCAACTTTGCTGAACAAGTAGATGAGGTTCTTTATTAGATTCAACTAGCTTTATATTTTAATGAATGAATTTTTAGTGGATACTTCTGGTTTAATTGCCTTTTTTGTGCCGTCGGAGACTCATCATGCTGTGACCAAAAATTTTTTTTGCAGCATTCTAGCGCTCGCTGGATTATTCTATCGACAGTTTTTGAGGAAACCGTTACTTGGCTGCGGGTTCGCTGTTCTATTCAAGCTTCTATTACTATCGGGAAAACCCAAAAGGCGATCGTCATTACGTATCTCTTTCTACCACAGAGGACCAAGCTACTTGGGAGGCGTTCTGTCAATATGATGATAAATTTTGGAGCTATACAGATTGTTCTTTGCTGATTATGGCATCTCGGTTAAAAGTGCCATATGTAGTTGCTTTTGATGAACACATCCGCCAAATGAGTGGCTTGGGTATTATTCGCTTGCCATGAATAAATATGAGCGTTGCATCGGTCGGGGATGATTTGAATATATGCCCACAGAGATGCAACGCCATAGATAAAGTTCTTGTAAATAGCCCGCCGCAAAGCGCTATATCTATAAATTGACCGAGGCGACTGCTCCTCACCTCCACAGTAAAAACACGGATGGATGAAGTCATAAATTAAGACTACCAAATGAAGATTAGGTTAAAGTACTCAGTTTTGACAGAAGTTTCTGGAAAAAAAAATTTCACCAGGGTAATATGAATTCAGTAAAACTGGGTACATTAATCCTAAGCTACCTCTAAAATTCATAATTTTGGCGATTCTGGCCGATTGTGATAGAGGCTTGCAGTGGAATTAATTCCGCTGCAAGCAGCTGAAGTACAGGTTCATTGTCATTTTGCACTAATCCTAGCAAGTCGCCAATAAATTTATTTTATTTCCCGGCGATTCCCGATGCTATTAGTGCTATTTGCTCCTTTGAGATTCGTTCTTAATCTTTTCTCAACCCTTCTTTCATGAGGAGGGCTAGGTTTTTCTATCTATTTTACTAACAATATCAACTATGGTGACTCCCAATGCTATTAGTGATATTTGCTCCTTCGAGGTTCGTTTTTATCCTTTTCTCAATCCTCCTTTAATGTTGGGTAAAGGATCTAGTTTTTTCAGAATGTTGTAACTACAGTCCCTCAGGAGATTATTGATACTGCTTTTGACGGAGGCGATAGATGTTGTGGTGGGCATTGCCCACCCTACGAAAAAACTCTTTTGAACACACCCACTATCAACTATCAACTATCAACTAATTAAGCCATGTTCGATTCTAAATCCATCGTCGAACTTTCGCCGCAACAGTCTGCTTCAATCCCTTCCTGGCAACAAAAGTGGCAGCGAATCACTTTTTCTACCAAGTCCCTCAACCGAAAAAAAGCAGTCCAGGCTATAAAAGTAGCCTATATTGCCATTGGGCAACCATTACCAGATATTATTTTTGCTCCCAGTCCCATTGCTGCTTTAGATAAGATGGTCACCAGCAAGTCCATGCAGCAACAAATCGCCGATTTAATCAAATCTATCTCATCTTTAGAGACCTACAACGAAAATATTGCCAGGAAAGCGAGCAAATTGCTAACCATGGCAACCCCTCCCCATGGGGAACTAGCTCGCATTTTTAACGACCAAATCCATCGCCAGCTAGGGGATTTAAACTTCAATAAACTCCGACACCAATTACAGCTGATCGCCCCAGAGGCTAAAAGTCAACTAAAAATATATCTGGCCAATCAATTGAAAAGTCGGCTAATTAGCCAACTGGTGAAGGGACTGGAAAAGCAGTTAGGAAAAGAAAAAAGTAAACTATTACGAGAAAAATTGTGGCTGGAATTAGACCGTCAGCCTGGGGAACTACTGGAATTACAATTTCTCCCAGACCAGGGTTGTTGGTTCGACTTTGCTGTTTCTACTCTTAATTGCTCCTTACAACTGAACCAATGGCAAGCATTTCAACAACTAGCTTTAGATTGCGGTGCTATTTATGCTACCGAAGAATATTGTATCGTTTGCGCACCGCGAAGCGGATCCCTGCGGGATCGCCCTGCTCGGGTCCATCTCCGTGCTAAATCCCAGTTTGAACCTGTACGAGAACTAACCCTGGAGTTTAGAGATGGTTCTATTATCTACAGCGATGCTGGAGATCTAGTTTCCCCTTTATCCAAACCATCCCAACGAGCCAAATCATCCCAAGCAGAGAAAAAAACAGTTCATCAAACAAAGAAAAAAACAGTTCGTCAAACAGAGAGAAAAACAGTTCCTCAAAAAGAGAAAGAAACAATTCCTCAACTCTCTTCTCGGGAAATCAAATTTTTAACTCTCCAACAAAAAGCTTTAATTCCCAGTTATTATCAGAAGTGGCACGATCTAATTTTAAATCCCCAAGAACCGGAACTAGCAACTATCTTTCAAACTATCGAATCTGCTTATAGTGCCTTAGGAGAAGAACCGCCAGCAAGAAATCTATTGGCCAAGCCAGAGCTAATGTTAGATGCGATTTTTCCCAGAGAGTCTATTAAGTCGGGATTAACTAATTTACACCAATACTTATCTGCAAGTATTGACAAACAATTGGCCAAAGAATCTGGAAGCAAGTTAGAACTACAAGAAATCTTACAAGAGAGAGGAAGAGTTAAAAAACAACTGGCATCGAGTCTCGCACGCCGATTAGTAGGAATTTTGAATTTACCTATTAACAAGCTGCCCATTTATCAACTGATCGATAAATTAGCTGCTAACCTGGATCGAGAATCTTTCGATCTAGATGATTTTAAGCTTACTATCGAAAATACCCAATTAATCGAACAATTTAAAGATTTTCAAGAGATAAGGGAAGACTTAAAAAGTAGAATCATCGTATCCCTTTTACATCAATTTAGTTCTTATAATCCTAAAGATTATTTGGCCCTAGAAATTATTAATTATACTCGAGATGACTTAAAAGAGCGTTCCATCGCTGTTATTCTTAACAATCTGATTCGTACCGCAGCTTGGCTGGATTTCTGCATTTCTGAATTATCTTTTTCAGTCGATCGCAAGCAATGGCGAGCTTTTCAACATTTAGCCAAGTACTGTCCTTTCACGCCCATAGTTAATGGCAAATGTTTGAATCATAAACTGTTAGCGAGTAGTAATAACAGCCAGATAGTTAAAGAAGAAAGTTTGGTTGGGAAAGTTACATCGTCAAGCAATAATAAAGAGCAGTTGGAGTTCCCTCACAGGAAGGAGAAAAATACTCGGAAGTATAAATTAGAAAAGCTCGCTAATTTTGCTAAAGAATTAGGAATATTTTATCTTCATTCTTTATCAGTAATCTTCAGAATAATTTACGCTCCCATTAAAAATACAGCAAAGCAGTTGTTGCTTTTGGGACAAATTATCCGCTTGTCAATACCTATTTCGGTCAGTTTTTGCTCGTGGATCTTCCTAGAGATATTAAAGCTTTATAACTTGATATTACCATTGCCGAGTATTTTGACTAATCGCCGACTATTAAGGCAACGGAGATTATTAATCTCTGCGAAATATGGTTTAGATACCGAACGTTGGCAAACAAAATGGCTCCGAACGGAAAGCAATGCAGAAGTGAGAAAAACACTAATCCAAGGAATTGGCTACGAACGCATTTATAGGGAATTAAAATCTTTTAGATTGGATGTGTGGCGAGAATATACCCTGTTACGGATCGATGGTTCTTATCAAGATTTGGAACCCATTGTTCTTTTAAAAATGACTTGTCCCAGCACCAAGTCAATTCATTTGGTGCGGGTCCCGCCAAATATTAGGTCTGCCAGAGAAGCAATTAGTTGGGCAAATTGGGATGTAGATCCGGAAAAATTTGTAGTAGAAACTTAATATTAGTTGACAGTTGATAGTTGACAGTTGACAGTTGACAGTGGAGCCCATAAGGATCTTGGCGATGGGAAAACAGAGTCGATCTGATAATCAGCTAGTTTGGGTACACTAGATTTCAATGGACTTTAATTGGTCTAGAGAGGCATTGGTTTTCCCTTCGTTATCAGTAATGAAAGCTATTTTGTTGCTTGTGAATCTGGCCTCGTGGGTTTCCTTGCCAGTAAAGCAGGGATTTTCAGTAGCAAACAACAAACAACCAACAACCAACAACTGGACCCAATTCATCAAAAGTCTGTTATCATGGAAAAAAATCAAGAAATTTGGAGCTAGCAAAGATGAAACCAATTCGCCAAGGGGATGTTATTTTGCAACCAGTCCAATTAACTGAAGGGAAAAAACTATCTCACCTGGTTCTGGCAGAAGGAGAACTAACGGGACACGCTCACCGTATTAACAAGGGTCAAGCAGAATTGTATGAAAAAAACGGTACTCTCTATCTACGAGTACTTTCTCCTACGGCACTGCTCACTCATGAAGAACACAACGAAATAAAAGTTCCCCAAGGTAATTGGATGGTTAGGATTCAGCGAGAGTACGAGCCCCAAGGATGGCGTTACGTCGCTGATTAAAATTAATCTAACTAATGATGGGAAACCCAGACTTTGGGATTAAATACTCTTGTGTGACTGACAGTAACGAGCCGCTGAGTAAGAAAGGAGGAGCTGATGGAACTTCCTCGAAGCGGCTCATCCTGGTAAGACAAGCGATCGCCCTTTAGAAAGAGTCCTCTAACTCTAAATATTAAGTTTTGTTGAGCAATTGAACATTTCTGGTTTTATTGAGATTGTTACATGGAATGACTGGAAGTTTACAGCCAGAGCAAAAAAAGGAAAAAAACAAAAGAAATATAGATTTGAAAATTAAAATTTATACTGGTTTCTCTCTTTTATTGATTGCAGTATTATTAATACTCATCTTAGTATTATTTGAAGTTTCTCTGGAACTTCAGCAGGCTGTAATGGTAATTATTGGACTGGTAACCTTTGCAGCTTTGAATGCGATCGGTGCAGGATTAGAAGACACAGACGTTGAATCTTTGATTTTGAACAAAACTATTGTCGATCGAAGTCAAAACATTCAGTATAACTACCCTGTAAAAAGACAAAACCTTGCAGAAGCAGCAGAAGAAATACAGCAACTCCTTGACCAACTATCCCAGACCAATCCAACTACAACTACCAGGGAAAAGATGACAGTTGTAGCTGAAGCAGTTGACCAAATAGAGAATAACTTAACACTGAAAGAGAAGGTAATCAATGCAGTGAAAGCGGGAGAAGTAGAAGTGTTAAAAGAAGCAATAGACAACCCACTGACCAGCATTCTGATGGCGACTATTGAAGGATGGAGGGAATCGGATGACTATATTGGCATCAGAGATTAAAATATTACCATATCTTCGATCCAGCAGGAGGAATTTAGATGTTTAAAGCCAAAATCCATGAGCTTACTCCAGAACAAGAAGCTCTCATTCCAGTATATAAAGAAAAATGGCAGGCGATCGCCCTTTCTACGGAACCGGTAAACTACAATAAAAGCAAAAGAGCGATTCAATCTCTCTATCGGGCCATGGAACAAGAATCGCCAGAAATCCTCTTTTTCAGCAGTCCTCATGCTGCGAAATCGGAACTGTTGGCCCGACCGACGGCAGAACTAGCGAGAGAATTTGGTTCTCCCTTGCTATCCATGCCTTTATCAATACAACTATTAACTCAATTACAATCTCAAATAGATCCTTCTCTCTGGGAGTCTTTCGATTTTCAATTGCAGTTGGGATTGGAACCTCTATTTATTTTAATGCAGCAATTGCAAACTACTCTCTCCCCAGAAGAAAGTCGGAGGTTAGAGCAGTTGTTTGAGGAACTGCCAGAAAAACAGTGGGAAGGACTGTGGCAAGAAAAGCAAAATTGGCTGGGAGAAGAATTCAAGAAATTGCCCCTAGGAGAATTAGCAACACAATTTGGCTATAATCTCTGGCTCCAATTTGGAGAACCTGTTTGGCAAAACTTTAGCGAATCTATTGCCGAAAAATTATCCGAGCAATTTCCAATTGGCGAGTTTCAGCAAGAGTTGAGGATGTTAACTTTGCCTTTTCTCCACGTTGGCAATGCTTTTGGCTTCATGTCTAATTTCATCGATACGGTTACCAAAGCTTCCATTCCTGCTTTAATTGACTTCTGCGTTACAGAATTGCAATGCGAAGTAAATGCGATTAAATGGCTAACTTTGCAAGGTTTGGTCAAGAATTGCGGTTGGATTCTGCCTTTTGAGAAAGTTTGTCTTGTTTGCGCTCGCCCCCGTCATTTCTCTTTCAATGAAGAAGGAAGGCTTCACGGCGAGGGAGAACCGGCAATTCAATTTGGCGACGGTTACAGTGTCTACGCCTATGGAGGGGTATCGATTCCGGAAAAATACGGTAGAATGCATCCCGCTCAATGGCAAGCTGAATGGCTCTTAAGGGAGCAAAATGCAGAATTGAGGCGTATTTTGATTCAGGGTATAGGCTACGGTCGCCTGGTGAAGGAATTACAAGCAGTTGAAATCGATTCCTGGCGGGAGTATACTCTGTTGTATATTGCCAACAATGTAGATGTGGAACCGATTCATTTGTTAAAGATGGTTTGTCCCAGTACTGCCTCCATTCATGCTTTGCGAGTACCTCCCAACATAGTTTCTGCCAGAGAAGCCATTCGTTGGGCCAACTGGGGAGTAGATCCGGAAGATTTTGCTGTTGCAACTTAATTGATGAACAAACAACAAAGAACAAACAACAAACAACAAAGAACAAACAACAAACAACAAAGAACAAACAACAAAATTACTCGACTAAATTCTACAGAAAAAGCACTGATTCCGGCCTATCGAGAAAAATGGAGAGCCTACGGTCTCTCCACTGAACCCATCGACCATCAACTGGCTGCAGAAATAATTCAAAATCTCTATGGATTTCTCAATTTATCCCCACCAGAACTGCTGTTTGTAGATAGTCCGGCAGAAGGATTGGAATTAGTTCTCCACTGTAACCAAGAGAACATGTACGGCAAACTCCATTGGTTTTTCAATCGCAAACTGTGGCGCAAAATTACTCTACAATTAGATAGTCGGGTACTGAATAAGTTAGAAATAGAATTAGAAATGGCATTGGCTCTACAACTATTTAGCCAATATTCTCTCCACGTTTGCAACCAAATTGGTATTAGCGGCAATCCCCATATTCGACCGGAAATGTGGGCCGGTTATGGCAGTTGGCTGGATTTTGCCATGGAATTATTACACTGTAAGTGCGATCGCTATATTTGGAACTCCTTTCAATCTCTAATCATGGATTGTGGCAACGTCTATATGTATGAGAAAATGGCAGTGATTTGCGATCGTCCCCACCGCCTCACCTTCGACCCAGAGAGAAGACTCCACGGCTCTGGGGTTCCAGCCATTGAATATGGGGATGGTTTCAAGGTATATGCCTATCATGGAGTGAGATTGCCAGAAAAATACGGTAGTTTGCCGGATTATCAATGGCAACCAGAATGGCTTTTAAGCGAGAAAAATGCAGAAATGAGGCGAGTATTAATTCAAACTATAGGTTACAAACGTATTTGTGAAGCATTGCAAGCAGTTGAATTAGATTCTTGGCGAGAATATACTTTAATTAAAATAGAAAATAAAGTAGATGTGGAACCAATTCATTTGTTACGCATGACCTGTCCCAGTACTGGGAGAATTCATGTTTTAAGAGTTCCTCCCGAAAGGCGATCGGCCCTAGAAGCTATTAGTTGGATTAATTGGGATATAGACCCGAAAGATTTTGCTCTTTCTACTTGAATAGTTGACAGTTGATAGTTGATAGTTGATAGTTGACAGTTGACAGTTGACAGTTGACAGTTGACAGTTATCTCTCTAGAATGATAAAATGAGTAAAAATTGTTTTGTTTGAGAGGAACATTGATAAAATGGTTAACTATCAACTATTCACTAGAAGTTGACAGTTGATAGTTGACAGTTGACAGTTATCTCTCTAGAATGATAAAACGAGTAAAAATTGTCTTGTCTGAGAGGAACATTGATAAAATGGTTAACTATCAACTATCCACGAGAAGTTGACAGTTGACAGTTGATAGTTGATAGTTGACAGTTGATACTCACGGTTCGCCCATTTTTTTCGCAGATAGAAAAATTGGTTTGCTCGCTGGCGTTGCATGCTGCCCTTTGGGCGTTGCATCCCTGCGGGATGATTTACTGTTTTTCGGGAAATAGTATCTAGTACTAAAAATATAGCGATCGCTGTATCTATACGTTCATTATTTTTCTTTAATTTGGTAGTGGAACAGTTTTATTTTTCAAATAAAAAAGCAACAATTTAATAGAACATTTTAACATTTCAATTGATTTGGAATAACAAAATGTTTTTCGCTTTAATCTTGCTAGATAATGTCGCAAACGACTATTTTCTCCTTCTACCCTAGTCATATAAGTTTTGCTTATAATATGAGCGTCATCTGGAATAAATTTTTGATATACTTTATATCCGTCTGTTATCCAAAAATAACAATTCCAATGTTTAATTTTTACCCATAAATTTTGAAATGTTTCTGAACTTCTATCTCCTATCACCCATTCTAAAATTTCGGAATAATCCTTATCCAGAGCAGTAAAAGCCAAACTTTAGTTTTTTTTCCTACAAATGTTTGCAGTTCATCTATTTTACCAACTTGGGGTATTTTATTATCATTATTATTGCTATCAGGTAACTGACACGCTGTTTTTTTTACCCAGCGTATTATTGTATTATGATTAACATTTGTCATTCTTTCAATTGCTCTGAATCCATTGCCATTTAAATACATTGTCAAACATTGTTCCTTGATTTCTTTAGAATAACCAACTTGTGAATAATATTCTATAAATTGACGGCCACAGTTTTTGCATTGATAGTTTTGTTTTCCTCTACGATGGCCATTTTTTCTAATCTCATTAGAAACACATTTGGGACAATTAATTGTCATTTTATTTAGTTAGCGTGCCGCGAAGCGGTCCCTTCGGGAGCGCATTTTATAATTTTCTCTTTTATTATACACCAGAGAGCAGGGATGCAACGCCGTTGTTCATGAAATATTGTTGTAAATCAAAGGACAATGATAATCTTGGCGGTTCTTCAGTAACGCCACCTGAACCAGTATAATACTCAGATCTTGCACCTCATGAGATAAAATTCAAAACCCCGTTCATATAACCAAGGAATAAGTAACTCTAGTTGCTTCAAAAGGGATAAGAGTAAAATATGAGGAAAAAGTAAAACTAAGGCATTTTGTGCATTGAAAGACCAATCTAAATCATGATGATATCCATTCTGTAAATAAACCCAATGTGCCAATAAATAAGAAATCAAAGAAAAAACTAACCAACGATAGACACCCAATAAAGTTTTTTGTCCAAAACGATGAAGGCTAAATTGATGTTTGACCGTCTTAAAAAATCCTTCAATTTGCCATCTAAGTTTTCCCCATCTAGTAATAGTTTTTCCTTTCATGGGTTTTGTAGAAATGACAAAACGTTGAACTTTTTTTTCATTACGTTTCAACCAAACCCATGATAAATAGACCGGGAAATTCAAACCAGTTAAATAAACTTGTTGACCCTTAGCTTTAATTTCTGAAACTTTCCGACCATCAGTTAAAGTTCTCGTTTTAGAAATTCCCATAATGGCATGATGATTAAAGGACTTTCCTCGAATTTTTTCCAGTAGTTTAATTGTTCCAAAAGCTGTATCACCTAAGACATAAATCTGAAATTGCTGTGTTAAAATTGAAGGTAATGTGTTGAGCAATTTTGAAGCTAATTGAGAAGGTGAGTGACTTCCTTTTCCCCTGTATACCCGAAAACTCCAAGGAATTCGCCAATTTCCTAAAACCAAGTAAAGAACAACAATATGTAAACCTTTCTTATGGTTATAAACTCTTACCAAGTTGTTAAGATTAGCAAACTTACCAACTTTTTCGAGTGTTGTTAAATCAATCATAACCTGTAAAATAGGTTTTCGTCCTTTTTTTCTAGTAGAAAGAATTAGATTAATAATAAAGGAACGAACAGTACGAATCAAAGAACGAGTTGGCCAATTATATTCATTTAAAAAACGACTAATTGCACTTTCAGATTTTGTTTGACAATTATGAGGTACGTGGGATTTTCCTTCTAGCAATAAACCGAAAATAGATTCTAAGGTTTCTTGCTGATAAATCGTTGGCATTAATTGTTTGAGAGTAGAGATTAATTCTTCAACTTGGGGTAAAATATTATTCATCCAATAGTTCTCTTGCTAGACTAGAGAACAAATATAACAGATCCATCGCACTTGTACCTCCCCAGTTGAAGAATAAAATGGCGAAAAAAGAAAGTGAACGGGAAATAACCCTTAGAATAGAGCGTATTCAGAAAGCAATTGCTCAATTATCCCAGAAAAAGGCAGAAATTGAGGAAAATGGGGAAATTGCCCCCACTGGATGTTATGTCGCACGGTACCAAGCCCGAGGGCAAAAACATCGTTATTGGTATTATCAGCTTAAAGCTAGCGAAGCAATTTTTCCCAAAACTAATCAGGATAATGAATATTCACGCTATCAACACCTAGGAAAAGCTGGAAGTGAAGCTCATATCAATGCAGTTTTAGCAGTGGTCAGACGAGTACAAATTGATGAATTAACTAAAGCTATTGATGGACTAAAAGAAAGTTGGTTAGATTTGTATGGCGATGACAAAAAAGTGGGACATCGAGTGCAATAAATAGAAGGAACTTTGAGTTTTTTGTTATTATTTGATATATGTTCTCTTGCCAAGCAAGAGAACATGACGAAATCCCCGAATCACAATAACTTCATCCACTAATAATCATATCAACTTTTTTTGGTGCAAGATCTGAGTAATAACTCGACAAACAAGAGCATTCACCTGCTTAGATTCGCTGCAATCAGGAGTATTGCTACCAATACCCCCAAGTTCTAGTTTTTGCGTGGCACTCTTAGGTTTTTTGTTTTCCAATCAAAAGTATTAATCTTCTTCGCTTAAATCACCTCCCCCTTGTTTCTTCCAGGTAGCCAACCTGGGGTATAGGCTATCTCTTGCTTGCGCTTGCACTTATCCGCAAAAACCACCAATGCCCCGGTTGCAGTGACGGCACCATTAATTAGATTCCACCAGTTTGCAAAATTACTGCAATTAGCAGGGGTCGCGATAGATACCAGTGGCGGTGATATACAGGGCCATGCCACCGCTACTGCTGCTGCCCAGAAAGTTGGGGTGCAGAAAAGGGAGTTTTCTTTTACCTTGGGTTGCTTTTCCTTCTCCTGAATTGGCTGTGGTGACTCCACAACTTCTTCCTTCTTGGGCGCGGCCATAGAATTGCGGTCCCGCCTTCCTAGCTCAGATTTTAACCAGTTCAAGCACATAAAAGATATCGATTCAACGACAATTCCATTGAATCGATATTTCCTTGGCTTGCTCAGTGCCTTGTGGTTGATGCCGTCAGTTTGAGTAATACGATCTTCTGTCGGGAGGCGATCGCCTTTAGCGCGGTTTCGGCAAGCTACGTTAATCAGTGGCCGCAAAAGTCTAGCTCCCTTACCGAAGTCCAGCTTGAGCCGGAACGTCTTATATAGGGCTTGCTAATTAATCTATCTATACATGACCAAGGAATGCCAGTGCGGCGATTTTTACTATCTCACGTCCCCCAACTATCAAGACCTTGAAAGATTTCTGCCGACTATGAAACGCTTCGCGATCTGAAACATCTGTTGTTGCACCTATTCCCACGGTTATTATTTTATCTTCTTGCGCATAGTCTTCTGTCTCAGATTTATATATCTCAACGTACTGCGCTCTAAAAGGATCGTAGCGACCCCTACGAGGAGGATTGTTTCTGGTCCTTATAGCATTTATAAATACTGGCCGATCAAAATTTACAATAATTCTTGCGGCGAAGCGATCATCTCTTTGAGGGTGTTTTCTGGCAGAGGTGTCCAGGAAATAACAAACTTCTTTGTCGTTGTCATCGTTTAAATATTCTGATGTCCACCCGCAATTGCCGCCTCTATTTAATTCAATGACGCTGTAATCCAGAAGCTCTTGTGCATCTTGTTTTATTTCCCGATCGAATTGTTTTGCTGTCTGAGCAAGAATTGATGTTAGTGCAAACATATCGGCCTCGCTATTTTTTCGATTTTAGTACTTTGGTCATGGAGTTGCGCGATTCATGAATTGAGAGAATCTCAATTCATTTGACTTTCCTAAAGAAATCTCAATTCATTTGAAAAACTCAAAAAAACTTCCTCTCAATCCATTTGAAATCTCGAGGGTCCATTTGAAATCCCCGAAAGCCTCTCGTCCCGGTTGGTCCCGGTTGGTCCCGGCTAGTTCCGCATCTGGTTATTTCCTCTCAATCCATCTGCAATCTGACAGCTGCTAACTCGAAAAATTCCAAAATCGCTTTCTGGAATCGTCTTTAAAGTGTAGACCGCAAAAAAGCTCTTCTATCAGTTAGAAGGCTAAGGTCTACAA
>CAXFYD010000263.1:0-25513 GCA_964006365.1 Trididemnum miniatum | reverse complement strand
CCTTGTCGTTCTATTCTTGACGGATAAAAAAGTGAAAAGAATTTTAGCAACCTTAGTAGCAATCTTAGCAGCAATGGTCTTGACCATCTCTCCTGCTATGGCAGAAGAAGCAGTAGGCTTGTTTCCCGCTTGTTTCCATATTGGAACAGACCTCTATGGGGCTCCTTCCTTTAACGTTCAACTGTTATTCAACGCTCCCCAAGGTCAAGTTACTGGTGAGGGTCAGATTACTCAACCTGTTTATCCACCCCTAGATATTAAAACGAAACTGCAGGGTAAATACACCGCTGGATATAGCAATCAGGAATGATATGTGAGAAACTGAGATAGTAGTGAATTGTACGCTTGATGGAAGAATTAGATGCCTTTATTGAGTCCAATCCTGACTCAAGAGAATTGAAACGAGCACTAGCAGTAAGCATGACCTTGCGAGGTTATCCACATAGAAAAATCATGAAAGTGTTGAAAGTATGCTCTGGATTCATAAGCAAATGGAAACAAGCATTTATAATGAATGGAGTGGAGGGTATTAAGCTAGCTCATAAAGGCTCACAAGGATATTTAAGTCCATCCGAAAAAACAAAAGTTATCACCTGGTTAAAAAATAATAAAACCTGGAATCTAAACGAACTAGAATATTATGTTGCTGAAAATTTTGGAGTGACATTTGCTGCCAAATCTAGCTACTATCAGCTGTTTCATGAAGCAGGGGTTTCTTGGAAAAAATCACAGAAGAAGAATCCTGATAAAAAACCAGAAGAAATAACAGCAAAAAAAAAAGAGATTGAAGAGCTTTTAGAAAAACATAGAAAGGAAATTGAATCAGAAAAATTGCTCATATTTTTCTTGGATGAATGCCATTTAATCTGGGGTGATATTTGCGGGTATGTGTGGGGAAAAACAGATAGTAGAATTGAAATACCAATTAAAAATGAGAAAAAAAGACAAACTTATTATGGAGCAATGAATTACCGAACGGGCAAAGTAATTGTAAAAGGATATCCACAGGGAAATACAGAGAATACAATAAAATTTGTAAACTATTTGATAGAGGAAAATAGAAAAAAACAAATATTAATTATCTGGGATGGAGCTTCATATCATCATAGTAAAGAATTCAGAGAATATTTAGAGAAACTTAATCAAGGAAAAACAGAAGAAGAATGGTTAATAAGATGTATTAGGTTAGCTCCAAATGCTCCAGAACAAAACCCAATTGAAGATGTGTGGTTACAAGGAAAAGAAATGTTACGCAAGTATTGGAATATTTGCCAAAATTTTAGGATAGTTAAATGGTTGTTTGAGTGGACAATTAGTCAAGAAAAGTTCTTTTTTCAAAAACTAAAAATGTATGGCTCTTTCTTATAAAATATCTTTGATTATCATCTGTTTTCAAAAGTGAGCCTGCAGCGATCGCATTTATTTGAATTGGCGATCGCATTTATTTGAATTGGCGATCGCATTTATTTGAATTGGCGATCGCATTTATTTGAATTGGCGATCGCATTTATTTGAATTGGCGATCGCATTTATTTGAATTGGCGATCGCATTTATTTGAATTGGCGATCGCATTTATTTGAATTGGCGATCGCATTTATTTGAATTGGCGATCGCATTTATTTGAATTGGCGATCGCATTTATTTGAGCTGGCGATCGCATTTATTTGAGCTGGCGATCGCATTTATTTGAGCTGGCGATCGCATTTATTTGAGCTGGCGATCGCATTCACTTGGCCATGGACAAAAAATTTCGTAAAGTACCGATTGTGCCGGTAGGGTCGGAAATATGCTTTTCTCACATATCATTCCTGATTGCTATATATTAAAGCTACCGGTTATCCAGAGTCTGATTATCCACCTAATGCTGGAGTTGATAATATTATTCTGCCCAATCCCAATGTGAAATTGCAGATGATTCTCAAGGATTTTAAGACTGGTACAGCTACCTATGAGTATCGCAAGTCAGATGTGGGTGAGTTTGAAAAAGTTGGACCGGTTCCTGTCACACCAGTTAACTGTTTTGAATAAAGGGACGTTAGACTTAAACTATCAGAATTGGTGGTGATTCTTATTAGTTGATTGTCAATAAGATAGCCTAAATCTCTATCCTTAATAAGCGATCGCCCTTCTTCAACTGAAGAAGAGCGATCCCGAAGGGATCCGCTTCGCGGTGCGTTTTTTACTCAGAACTTCTAGAGACTACTCTATCGATAGGTTAGAGAGGGAGAACTATTGCGATTAAACAATTGGATTTTTTCGGTTTTATCTGAATCACTACTCTGTCGATAGGTTACAGAGGGAAAACTATTGCGATTAGACAATTAGATTTTACCGGTTTTATCTGAATCACTATTCTATCGATAGGTTAGAGAGGGAGAACTATTGCGATTAGACAATTGGATTTTTTCGGTTTTATCTGAATCACTACTCTGTCGATAGGTTACAGAGGGAGAACTATTGCGATTAGACAATTAGATTTTACCGGTTTTATCTGAATCACTATTCTGTCGATAGGTTAGAGAGGGAGAACTATTGCGATTAGACAATTGGATTTTACCGGTTTTATCTGAATCACTATTCTGTCGATAGGTTACAGAGGGAGAACTATTGCGATTAGACAATTAGATTTTACCGGTTTTATCTGAATCACTAATCTATCGATAGATTAGAGAGGGAGAACTATTGCGATCGGACAATTGGATTTTACCGGTTTTATCTGAATCACTACTCTATCGATAGGTTAGAGAGGGAGAACTATTGTGATTAAACAATTAGATTTTACCGGTTTTATCTGAATCACTAATCTATCGATAGATTAGAGAGGGAGAACTATTGCGATTAGACAATTGGATTTTACCGGTTTTATCTGAATCACTATTCTGTCGATAGATTAGAGAGGGAGAACTATTGCGATTAGACAATTAGATTTTACCGGTTTTATCTGAATCACTAATCTATCGATAGGTTAGAGAGGGAGAACTATTGTGATTAAACAATTGAATTTTACCGGTTTTATCTGAATCACTATTCTATCGATAGATTAGAGAGGGAGAACTATTGCGATTAGACAATTGGATTTTACCGGTTTTATCTGAATCACTATTCTATCGATAGGTTACAGAGGGAGAACTATTGCGATTAGACAATTAGATTTTACCGGTTTTATCTGAATCACTACTCTGTCGATAGATTACAGAGGGGTAACTATTGCGATTAGACAATTGGATTTTTTCGGTTTTATCTGAATCACTATTCTATCGATAGGTTAGAGAGGAAGAACTATGGCGATCGGACAATTGGATTTTACCGGTTTTATCTGAATCGCTACTCTATCGATAGGTTACAGAGGGAAAACTATTGCGATCGGACAATTGGATTTTACCGGTTTTATCTGAATCACTATTCTATCGATAGGTTAGAGAGGGAGAACTATTGCGAACGGACAATTGGATTTTACCGGTTTTATCTGAATCGCTACTCTATCGATAGGTTACAGAGGGAGAACTATGGCGATCGGACAATTGGATTTTACCGGTTTTATCTGAATCACTACTCTGTCGATAGATTAGAGAGGGGTAACTATTGCGATCGGACAATTGGATTTTTTCGGTTTTATCTGAATCACTACTCTGTCGATAGATTACAGAGGGGTAACTATTGCGATCGGACAATTGGATTTTACCGGTTTTATCTGAATCACTACTCTGTCGATAGATTACAGAGGGGTAACTATTGCGATTAGACAATTGGATTTTTTCGGTTTTATCTGAATCACTATTCTATCGATAGGTTAGAGAGGGGTAACTATTGCGATCGGACAATTGGATTTTACCGGTTTTATCTGAATCACTACTCTATCGATAGGTTAGAGAGAAAGAACTATTGCGATCGGACAATTGGATTTTACCGGTTTTATCTGAATCACTACTCTATCGATAGGTTAGAGAGAAAGAACTATTGCGATCGGACAATTGGATTTTACCGGTTTTATCTGAATCACTACTCTGTCGATAGGTTAGAGAGAAAGAACTATTGAGATCGGACTACCGGTTTTATCTGAATCACTACTCTGTCGATAGGTTAGAGAGGGAGAACTATGGCGATTAGATAATTGGATTTTACCGTTTTTATCTGAATCACTACTCTGTCGATAGATTACAGAAGGGTAACTATTGCGATTAGACAATTGGATTTTTTCGGTTTTATCTGAATCACTATTCTATCGATAGGTTAGAGAGAAAGAACTATTGAGATCGGACAATTGGATTTTTTCGGTTTTATCTGAATCACTATTCTATCGATAGGTTAGAGAGAAAGAACTATTGAGATCGGACAATTGGATTTTACCGGTTTTATCTGAATCACTACTCTGTCGATAGATTAGAGAGGGAGAACTATGGCGATCGGACAATTGGATTTTACCGGTTTTATCTGAATCACTACTCTATCGATAGGTTAGAGAGAAAGAACTATTGCGATCGGACAATTGGATTTTACCGGTTTTATCTGAATCACTACTCTGTCGATAGGTTAGAGAGAAAGAACTATTGAGATCGGACTACCGGTTTTATCTGAATCACTACTCTGTCGATAGGTTAGAGAGGGAGAACTATGGCGATTAGATAATTGGATTTTACCGTTTTTATCTGAATCACTACTCTGTCGATAGATTACAGAGGGGTAACTATTGCGATTAGACAATTGGATTTTTTCGGTTTTATCTGAATCACTATTCTATCGATAGGTTAGAGAGAAAGAACTATTGAGATCGGACAATTGGATTTTTTCGGTTTTATCTGAATCACTATTCTATCGATAGGTTAGAGAGAAAGAACTATTGAGATCGGACAATTGGATTTTACCGGTTTTATCTGAATCACTACTCTGTCGATAGATTAGAGAGGGAGAACTATGGCGATCGGACAATTAGATTTTTTCGGTTTTATCTGAATCACTACTCTGTCGATAGGTTAGAGAGGGAGAACTATTGCGATTAGATAATTGGATTTTACCGTTTTTATCTGAATCACTATTGTATCGATAGGTTAGAGAGGGAGAACTATTGCAGCGTTTCCAAGATAAAAATTAAAATTTGTTGTTGGTTGTTGGTTGCTTGCACTGAGCTACGCGAGAGTGTTGGTTGTTTATTGCTTGCACTGAGCTACGCGAGAGTGTTGGTTGTTTGTTAAAAGGTTTTAAATTAAGGAAGTAAGAAATAGACAACGTTTAGATCGCTCGGATAAAAAAGTCAATTGTGGGGTAGCCCCCCTTCGACGACCCGGTCCCTGCAGTTCGAGGACGCGGTCCCTGAGCGCTTGCCCTGAGCGCTTGCCCTGCAGTTCGACGACCCTCTCTGGCCGCGAAGTCGAAGGGTAGTCGAAGGGTAGCCGAAGGGCACTGACCGCGGAGTCGAAGGGCTGGGCAAGTCTGGGCTGCCTGACTTTCAGGATAAGCCGTGACTATAATGTTAAAATCTCTATAAATTAGGGTTACGGTTATGAGCAAAAATAGATTGAAAACCCTACTGGCTGCTATGGGACTGACAGCGGCTCTTTTGCCCCTAGTTTCCGCAACAGCCTTGAATCGGGCTAAGGCCACAGAGTCCAATAATCTTCGTAGATATTGTCGCAGTTTCAGGCCCATATCACCCACTGGTTTCACCAGCGATAAGCAATCTCGTACTGCTCTAGTGATAGGGAATCAGGATTATGAAAAAGGTAGATTGAATAATCCCGTTCGGGATGCTAGAGCTATGACCAATGATTTAACAGGTTTGGGATTTGAGGTGATTGAGATTCTCAACGGAAATCGTCGCAAAATTGACAATGCTCTGAACTGCTTTCACGAAAAATTAAAAAACAGTGGTGGTGCAGGAGTTTTTTATTACGCAGGACATGCAGTTCAAGTGAGCGGAGAAAATTACCTCATTCCAGTGGATGCTGATTTGCAAGTAGAATTGGATGTTGAATCTGATACGGTTCCTCTGGGAAAAGTTCTCGGGAAAATGGAAGGGGCTGAGAATAATATCAATATTATTATTCTCGATTCTTGTAATGACGATCCCTTCTCTGGTGGTTGGAATAGAAGCATTGAGACCAGGGGATTAGCTGGCACACAAGCCGTAAGTGGTTCTTTAGTAGCATATGCTACCAAACCGGGAAGAACTGTTAATGATGATGGTTTGTTTACTGCCTATATTCTTGAACATATTAACCAGCCAAATTTAGGTGTTAGAGATATGTTTAATCAAATACAGCTAGAAATTGCTCGGGGTACTCAAAAAGAGCAAGTACCTTTTACTGTTTCTTCTAGTGTGCCGGATTTTTCATTTAATCCTTCCCCAGAAATCAGTGTCGCTCCTGCTCCTCTTCCTCCTCCTACTCCAAAACCAGAGCCTACAGTGGATCAGCGCGATCGCAATTCAAGAAATTTAATCACCGAAGATTTCGCTAGAAGAAGTATTGTATCTATTGGAGCATCTCCTCCTCTACATTCTGCTATTAGTCTAGATTTCATTTCCATTAGTAATGGAGTAATAGTAGCTCAAAAAGGCAGTAATTATTATGTTTTGACAGTAAAACATAGTCTTCTCTACGACGATTATCTCTATAGAGTTACAATCTATGATGGACAAAATTATCAATCATATGACGCAGCAGTAATGGAGAGATTTCCTGGATTGGATTTAGCTCTCTTGTCATTTAGAAGCAATGAAAATTATCCTGTTGTTCCAATAGCAAGTGCCTATGAGTCTTTAACTGATATTGGTTTCAACGATATCACTCTTATTCTTAATAATTTTCAAGAAGATGAAGATTTAATTGATATAAACGAATTAGCTTATTTAGATTTAGATTTATATTTAGATTCAAAATTCGGATTCGATCAGCCTCCATTTAGATTGATTCGTGCTAATTCAGAAAAAATAGAAGAAATTACAATTGGTGGATATAGTTTAATTTACCAAAAGAAGAATCCTACCCTTATACAGAGAACAGGAATATTATTAAATAAAGATGGGTGTTTGGTGGGAATTCACGGAAGGAATCATCCCGATCATATTCACAGAACAGACAGACAAATTTATCTTGGAATTGCTAGCGACACGTTTTTAGAAGCTACCAGAAAGTATACCGATTTGGATATAAAGCCAACATGCAATCAATAGCGATCGCTTATTCCAGATTCAATAATACTTTCAATACCCCTCGCTGTTTAGCTCGTTCAAATGCTGCCAGTCCTTCCTCTATAGGATAACGAGCTTGAATCAAATAGTCCACATTCACTTGATTTTCAGCTAACACTTCAATAGATTTAGCAAAAGGTCCGCAGCGAGAACCAATAAGAGTAATTTCGTCTACTACTAAAGCAGAAGCATCTAAAGACAGTTTCCCGGCATAGGTACTTTTCAGCACCAGAGTACCGCGAGGACGCAAGGCGCGAAGGGCCATGGCAAATCCTTCCGGGTTGCCGGTACATTCTACGGCTAAATCGAAAGTTTTCTCTTTGATGGCATCGGCAAAACCTGTTTTAATACCCAGTTGCTCCAAGTTAGCCAACTTTTCCTGATGACGGCCAATGGCTAGCAAGTCGCAATTAGTGAGAGCTAGGGTTTGAGCAACTAATTGTCCCAGTTTCCCATCTCCCACCACTAACACTTTCTGTTCCGGATTTATTTGTACTTGTTCCTGGATTTCTAAGGCAGCGGCCACCGGTTCCGTAAAGGTGGCAGCGTCGGTGGAGATGGAGTCCGGGAGAGGGTGTAAGTTAGCAATAGGGAGGCTGAGGTATTCCGCAAAAGCACCGTCGCGGTTGACAATACCCAGGACGGTGCGGTTTTCGCAGTGGTTGGACTGTCCCCTACGACAGAAACTACATTCTCCGCAAGTAGCGTTAATTTCCCCTACTACCCGTTGTTGAAGTAGGTGTTTTGGACCTTGTTCTACAATACCCACAAATTCGTGACCGAGGATTCCTGTATAAGGGTAGTAGCCTCGCAGCAGTTCTAAGTCTGTATTACAAATACCCGCACGCAATACTCGCACTAAAGCTTCTCCTGCAGGAGGAGTGGGTATGGGGAGGTCAGTACGGAGTTGCAGTTGTTGGTTTTCTAGCCAGAGTCCTTTCATAGATTTGATTATAGTAGTTGATAGTGGATAGTTGATAGTTGATAGTGGATAGTTGATAGTTGATAGTTATATAGTAACCTGGCAATTGCTCTCACTAGATATAGATGTACCTCATTAGTCCAAGAAACACTATAGGGTTCCTTGGTTAATATGTACATCTATAAACCTGCGGACTGCTTCCAAACCTATTTCTGATGATTTTATAAGTATAAGAAATGCTATATATACTGGATCTTTTAGTGTTTACTATTTCGGATGAGCAACCGCAGGTTGCAGTTCGACTCCGCGGTCAGTGAGCGTAGTCGAACTGCACCGCAAGCAGTATAACTATCAACTGTCCACTATCAACTGTCAACTGCTATATGTTTTTTTATTAAAATTAAGATCGAGGAATTAAATTAAACTCTTTGAGGGCTGGCAAAAAATTTCTATTCTCATGACCGGGACGACTGAGTTTAATTAAAGCAAAACGCTGCAAAGGAGAGAGGTTTTCCCATTGCCTCTTGGTAATTGTAACACCAAACTCCGCCGCTTTAGCCTGAATATGGGCACTCACAATCTTGCGATCCATCCAAGGGGGATAAGGGTCAATAGCAAGTTCCTTGGCAGAGGTTCCGGTCTTCTGCACTACTAAGTTTTGCACAAATTTTCTATAAGCTTGACTTTCTGTCGAATTTCTGCAAGGCAGATGAACTAGGGCTTGCCGCTCTTCCTGGCTAAATTGATGCCAGTGAACTAGCTTAAGCTTGACCCCACAAGTATCTAACTTCATGCGCACTTCCATAGGAATGCAGCGCAGAGAATCCACAAAATCTGTTTCAAATTGAAAAAAATTAACCATGTAGTTGATAGTTGATAGTTGATAGTTGATAGTTGATAGTTGATAGTTGATAGTTGATAGTTGATAGTTGATAGTTGATAGTTGATAGTTGATAGTTGATAGTTGATAGTTGATATAGGGTTCCTTGGTCAATATGTACACCTATAAAACTGCGGACAGCTTCTGCACCGATTTTAGATGAGCGAACAAGAATGAGAAATGCTATATATACTGGCCTATGAAAGTGTTTACTATGATATCAGAGCAACCTTGGAAAGCAGTATAACTATCAACTGTCAACTGTCAACTGTCAACTATTAACTATCAACTGTCCACTATCAACTGTCAACTGCTATATTTGCTGCAACCCTGCCGCAGTGACAACAGCAGAGGCAACGAGCGGCACCGATAACCCTTGGGAAAGCTGGTTTGTGGAATGTTCTGGGGGAACAATAGGCAGTAATTGAACTGCACAAGCTTTTAATTCTGGTTGTTTGGAAATGGGGCAAGCTTCCGGGTGGGTCAAAACATTGGCTTCTGCATTATCCGCCCACAGCTTCCCCCAGTGCATGGGGACAAAGACAGTTCCCGGCGCGATCGCCTTGGTGACTTGACACCGGAAGCGACCTATGCCCCGGCGCGATCGCACTTCTACCCAAGTCCCGTCATCTATCCCCAACTTTTGGGCATCTCGAGGGTTTATTTCTAGCAAAGGATGGGGGTGCATTTTCCTAATCTTCTCGATTCGCCCCGTCCTAGTCATAGTGTGCCAGTGACCGTAAAGCCTTCCCGTAGTTAGTACAAAAGGATAGTGAATATCTGTGGGTTCCGCCAGCCCCTCAGAAGTGAAGGCAGCAAACCTGGCCCGACCGTCTTCCGTTGCGAAACTCCAATCGGTATAAAGCCGCTTCCCCTTCGTCTTCTTATCCTGAGCAGGAGGACTGAGCGTAGCCGAAGTCCCTGCGTCCCTAACTCCTTCAGGACAGGGCCACTGTATGGGACCTTCTGCGGCTAAACGCTGGTGACTCAAACCAGTCAGATCGCAAAGTCGTCCCCGAGTCAATTGTACGAATTCCCCATACACCGCAGCAGAGTCTGGAAAATCAAAGTATTTCTCAAAGCCCAAACGTCTACCCACTTCCGCAAAGATTTCCCAATCTGCCTTTGCTTCTCCGGGACGGTGGCGGAAACTGGGACAATAGGTTACTACCCGTTCCGAATTAGTCATAGTTCCCGTTTTCTCTCCCCATTGAGCCGCAGGTAAGAGCAAGTGAGCGTAAGCTTTGGTTTCCGTAGGGTCGTAACAATCCTGATATACGGTAAAAGGCGATCGCATCATGGCCGCTTTCGTTCGTTCCAAATCCGGCAGACTCACCGCTGGGTTAGTGGCGGCAATCCAGAACAAACCCACTTCCCCATTTTCCAAGCCGCGAATCATATTCATCACATCTCGACCGGGAAAGGGAGAAATAGAACCCGGTTCCAGTCCCCACAACTGCTCTAATTCTTGCCTGTGTTCTGCATTGTTCACCAAGCGATAACCGGGTAAAATATGAGCCAAGCCCCCGGTTTCCCTGCCTCCCATCGCATTGGGCTGTCCCGTGAGAGAAAACGGTCCTGCTCCCGGCTTGCCAATATTGGCCGTCATTAAGTGGAGATTTATCAGAGTGCGCACTTTGGCCGTGCCTTCCGCAGACTGATTCATGCCCATAGACCAGAGAGAAAGCACTCGTTTGGCATCACCCCAATAACGAGCCGCCTTTTCCAACTCATCCAGGCTCATACCGCACTTGCGAGCTACTAACTCCGGGGGATACTTGTCCAGGATATTGGCATAGTCAGGAAAGTCCTTAGTACACTCATCAATAAAAATACTGTCTATTTTTCCCCAACGCATCAACAGGTGAGCGATGCCGTTGAGTAAATCAATATCCGTCCCTGGTTTAATGGCCAAATGCAAATCTGCTGCTTTAGCGGTCCTAGTTTCGCGGGGATCCACCACAATCAATTTAACCTTTCTGTGGTTGTTCTTTTTATGCTTGTGGAGGCGGTTAAAAACAATCGGGTGACAGTCCGCAGTGTTAGTGCCGATTAAAAAAGCGCAGTCCGTCAGTTCTAAATCGTCGTAGCAACAGGGAGGACCGTCGGAACCGAAACTCTGAATATAGCCAGCCACTGCGGAGGACATGCAGAGGCGAGAGTTAGCATCGAAATTATTGGTTCCCAGGCAACCCTTGAGCAGTTTTTGAGCGATATAGTAATCTTCAGTTTGCAATTGACCGGAACCGTACATGCAAATGCCATCCGGTCCCCAGTCCGCCAGAACCTTTTTGATGCGGTCTGCAATGAGATTGTAGGCTTTATCCCAACTGATACGTCTAAACTCATCTGTTAAAGAATCTCGCCACATAGGGTATTTGAGACGGTTTTTATCCAAAGACTCGCTCACAGTGCCCCCCTTGACGCAAACTTGGCCCATGCTGGAGGGATGAGAGCGATCGCCCTTCACCTTCCAGATGGGATTTCCTTGACTATCCCGATGAGTTGCCCGACCGGAAGCGGCAGGGGGCGATACTTCCAGGCCGCAGCCTACGCCGCAGTAAGGGCAGAGTGTTTTGGACGAATCAGTCATAATATTTTCTCTCCGTGTCCCTATGTGGTTCTCTTTTGAGTAAAAGTACTTAGCTTAGATATATTTTGCTGTTTTTTAATTGGTTTTACTGTAGCTTTCAACACTATCCCCTCTCTTCCATCCTTATTACGCATTGTTATAATGCTTTTGTTGAATATTCAAATAATCTTTAGTTTACCTAAAATGTATTGTACAGCACAAAATCCACTTCTTGTAGGGTGGGCATTGCCCACCAAAAACATCCCCTTGTAGGGTGGGCATTGCCCACCAAAGCAGCAAGCTTGACATTGCCAGTAAATGATATAGTCCTGAATAAGAGAGAGTGTTTAATTGAGAAATTTTTCCTTAGTAAGAAAAATTTAGGGAGATGCTTTTTCCATTGACAAATTGAAGAAGATAAGTTAAACTAAGAATACCTTGGCAGGGATTGAACTTTCACTCAGTCCACTTATTAGTTCCAAAGGTAGATTATTGCAATCCACCTTTGGACTAAAAAACAAGAGTCGTATCAAATACGAAAATGTTTGCTATCCCCCTAAATCCCCCTTAATAAGGGGGACTTTCAGAATTTGTAGGTTGGGTTGAGCGATAGCGAAACCCAACACCAATTTTGTAGCTTGTTGGGCGTTGCCCTGCACTTCGACTTCGCGGTCCCTGAGCGCTTGCCCTGAGCGTAGTCGAAGGGTAGCCGAAGGGCAAGTGGCCGCGTAGCCGAAGGGTTTCGTGACCTCAACCCAACCTACGATGATAAGTATATTGTTGGTTGTGTTGCTCTAATTCTTTTTTATAGTGAATTAATTCTAAATTTGTAGGTTGGGTTGAGCCACAGGGAAACCCAACACCAGTGTTGTGGCTAGGCAGCCCAGAGGGCTACCCCACGATTGATGAATTGAGAAAGTTTTCCTTAGTAAAAAAAATTTAGGGAGATGCTTTTTCCATTGACAAATTGAAGAATATAAGTTAAACTAAGAATACCTTGGCAGGGATTGAACTTTCACTCAGTCCACTTATTAGTTCCAAAGGTAGATTATTGCAATCCACCTTTGGACTAAAAAACAAGAGTCGTATCAAATACGAAAATGTTTGCTATCCCCCTAAATCCCCCTTAATAAGGGGGACTTTCAGAATAAAGCTTATCAGAAATCTGCAAATAACTTAGGATCGCTATTCTATCTGTAGCATTGTTTTTCAGATTTCCTATAGGGTTCCTTGGTCATGAGGTACACCTATACACCTGCGGACTGCTTCAAAACCTATTTCTCTGTACCTCAATTCCCCTCCTGGGAGGGGTTAGGGGTGGGTCCCCTCCTGGGAGGGGTTAGGGGTGGGTCCCCTCCTGGGAGGGGTTAGGGGTGGGTTACTGTTCCCTAAAATCCCGAAATTGTGTAATTCATAGCTATGAGAAATGCTATATTATCTGGCCTGTAGCAATAAAAAAAAGCAGGAAAATATAAAAATCTAAGCTAGTTCATTTTTTATCAATTTGAACACAATCATTAATTTATAAGATAGTGAATTAATTCTTAAGTTGTAGGTTGGGTTGAGCCATAGGGAAACCCTTCTGCTACCGCGGTCACTGAGCGCTTGCCCTGAGCGCTTGCCCCGAGACTCGTCGAAGGGTAGTCGAAGGGTAGCCGAAGTGCAGGGACCGCCCAACACCAGTTTCGTGGCTTTCGAGGGATTATTTTTTCCAAAAAGCGGCAGCAACCTCATTGATACTACATTCGTCTAACAAAAGTTGAACAATGACAGTTTTTTGATCTTGTTTTTGTTTAAGACCTTCTAGTTCTTCTCGATACCAGTTACTCACGTTGTTTTTATCTTCTTCTGAAAAAAGCAATTCCTTTGCTATTTCTACAGTATATTCTAAAGTAAAGCGATAAACTATCTTTTTCGCTAAAGTATTCTTGTCATTACTCCCAGCAATTTCTTGTTGTTCTTTAGCAGAGTCTAATACTTCCTTCCCAAGATAGTTCTCCACTTTGGCTGCCAATTGATTTTTTCTATCGGGACGCTCATTTGCTCCATAGAAAATGCTCTGTAGTTCTTCTATTTTCTGTTGTTTTTCTGCTTCTGACATTGTCTGTGCCAAAAGGACATATTTAATGCCTAAATTATAGATTTCTTCGAGAGTGTAGTTTTCAATTAGTTGATTTATGGTCGGTATTGCTTTTTTACTATAGCAATCAGGAATGATATGTGAGAAACTGAGATAGTAGTGAATTGTACGCTTGATGGAAGAATTAGATGCCTTTATTGAGTCCAATCCTGACTCAAGAGAATTGAAACGAGCACTAGCAGTAAGCATGACCTTGCGAGGTTATCCACATAGAAAAATCATGAAAGTGTTGAAAGTATGCTCTGGATTCATAAGCAAATGGAAACAAGCATTTATAATGAATGGAGTGGAGGGTATTAAGCTAGCTCATAAAGGCTCACAAGGATATTTAAGTCCATCCGAAAAAACAAAAGTTATCACCTGGTTAAAAAATAATAAAACCTGGAATCTAAACGAACTAGAATATTATGTTGCTGAAAATTTTGGAGTGACATTTGCTGCCAAATCTAGCTACTATCAGCTGTTTCATGAAGCAGGGGTTTCTTGGAAAAAATCACAGAAGAAGAATCCTGATAAAAAACCAGAAGAAATAACAGCAAAAAAAAAAGAGATTGAAGAGCTTTTAGAAAAACATAGAAAGGAAATTGAATCAGAAAAATTGCTCATATTTTTCTTGGATGAATGCCATTTAATCTGGGGTGATATTTGCGGGTATGTGTGGGGAAAAACAGATAGTAGAATTGAAATACCAATTAAAAATGAGAAAAAAAGACAAACTTATTATGGAGCAATGAATTACCGAACGGGCAAAGTAATTGTAAAAGGATATCCACAGGGAAATACAGAGAATACAATAAAATTTGTAAACTATTTGATAGAGGAAAATAGAAAAAAACAAATATTAATTATCTGGGATGGAGCTTCATATCATCATAGTAAAGAATTCAGAGAATATTTAGAGAAACTTAATCAAGGAAAAACAGAAGAAGAATGGTTAATAAGATGTATTAGGTTAGCTCCAAATGCTCCAGAACAAAACCCAATTGAAGATGTGTGGTTACAAGGAAAAGAAATGTTACGCAAGTATTGGAATATTTGCCAAAATTTTAGGATAGTTAAATGGTTGTTTGAGTGGACAATTAGTCAAGAAAAGTTCTTTTTTCAAAAACTAAAAATGTATGGCTCTTTCTTATAAAATATCTTTGATTATCATCTGTTTTCAAAAGTGAGCCTGCAGCGATCGCATTTATTTGAATTGGCGATCGCATTTATTTGAATTGGCGATCGCATTTATTTGAATTGGCGATCGCATTTATTTGAATTGGCGATCGCATTTATTTGAATTGGCGATCGCATTTATTTGAATTGGCGATCGCATTTATTTGAATTGGCGATCGCATTTATTTGAGCTGGCGATCGCATTTATTTGAGCTGGCGATCGCATTTATTTGAGCTGGCGATCGCATTTATTTGAGCTGGCGATCGCATTTATTTGAGCTGGCGATCGCATTTATTTGAGCTGGCGATCGCATTCACTTGGCCATGGACAAAAAATTTCGTAAAGTACCGATTGTGCCGGTAGGGTCGGAAATATGCTTTTCTCACATATCATTCCTGATTGCTATAGTCACCAACTTGTCAATTCTAGTTTTACATGGCTTTTGAAACTTATCGTACAACCAAGCTAAATTAATCGGAATACTAAGTTCGCTATTTTCGTCGAAAAGTTTTGCCAAATCAAAACGAGTACGAATAATAACTGGAAAACACAAGCCAACTATTATTCCTAGTAGGATACAAGCAAAAATATCCCTTGGTTTGTATAATTGAAAAATAATAGAAAAAACAATTAAGCCCAAAAAACCATTTACAGCGATTAAAAGAGATGCCCACCTATTAAACAATGCATATCTGATGTAGTTGGGGAAAGTGACAAAAATATCTAATAAGCCAATAGTGGAGCCTGCAACCCATGCGATTATATAAGGAAGACCAAATTTAATTGGAGTTAAATAATTATTTGGGTTTGCTTCTGCTAGGTTTATTTTCAAGTACATTTCTTAAAAGTAGGGATAGATGATTACCAAGCATAATATCATCTTTTCCCCTTTAACACAACCATTAAATTGATAAAATAGTGAATTAATTCTAAATTTGTAGGTTGAACAAGGGTAATTAGCTAACAAAGAACCTTCCAGTTAGTGTTAGGACTTAGGCACGTAACCAGAGAAACCGGGTTTCTAGCCTGTATAAAACGGCTAAGTCCAGATTTTTCGGCATAGTTACCCGGTTTCTGCGTAAGTCCTAAGTGTATCATTGGTTGTGTTGCTCTAATTCCTTTTTATAGTAGGAAAGTCCTTTGTAAGTGATAACTACCAACTTATCGTCAATAGATTCCGAATCATCACGCATTAGCAAAAAACCTCGCTCTACCAAGTTTTTCAAACACTTACGGGTTTCTCCTATTAAAAAACCAGTTCTGACAATAATTTCGGTAGGACTCATGCAAGGTTTAGCTGATAGGACTTCAAGAATTTTCCAATGCTTTTCTTCTTCAGTTAGAGGTTTTTTTGGAATCCTGTTGAAATCAGCACTGGGAGCTTTATCTATATCTTGAGCAAATTCTTTAGAAATCATGTTACTTTTCCTTAGTATTAAATTCATTCATTATCAACCTTATTTGACTAAAAAGTCACATTTCTTCACAAAGCATCCAAAGCAGCTAATAGCCGTTCCTGCTTGAGCTTCTTGAACTTTCTATAATAACAAAGACCTTCGTAAGTTATAGCCACTAACTCCCCGTCAATAGATTCCGAATCCTTGCGCATTTGTATAAGATCTTTATTGACTAAGTCTCGCAGGCATTTATGGGTTTCTACTATCAAAAAAAGAGTCTCCACTATAATTTCAGTAGGAGTCATGCACCCTCTCGCCGCCAAAACTTTAAGAATTCGATACTCTTTTTCCTCTTGAGGAAGGGATTCCCCCATCAAATCTATATCGATAGAGTCAGTATCGGCAGCTTTATCTCTATCTTCAGTAATTTCTTTAGTAGTCATATTACTTTTCCTTTTGTCAAATTCATTTATAGCAGTTGATAGTTGATAGTGGACAGTTGATAGTTATACAGCAACCTGCCGGTTGCAATACTCAATGCTAAACATGTTGATAGGCTGGATACGTAGATGTACCTCATGACCAAGGAACCCTATATATGTTTATCTAATTTTATTCCTGTCTTATTTAGAATGGCAAGTGGGAAATGAATGGAATAGTGGCTCAAAAAGTAAGTTATTAAAGAAGGTTGCTTGGATCTAAATGTTTGTCAATGAATGGAAAAAGATGGTAAAGTTGGGTTAGTATTGATAATGAGTCCACCGTAAGTTGACCAGATCTAAACTCCTAAACCTAGACCCTATGGACGTTAAGCAAGCCGTGAAGGTTTCCGATCAAGCAATATTAGCCAAGACACAAGCGCACTTGACAGACTTGGAAGTAATAATTCTTAAAGGTGCTTGGGAGGGTAAAAGCTATGAGGAGATAGCTGCGGCTACCGAGTATTCGAGAAATTACCTCAGAGCAGATGCGGGTCGTAAGCTTTTCTCAAAACTGTCGGAGGCTTTAGGAGAGAAAGTGAGCAAAACGAACTTTCGGACAGCCCTAGAACGTAGATGGCGATCGCGGGCAGAAAAGATCCCAGATACCCCCTCATTAGGAGAAAAGAATTTAAAGCAGCGGTTATATATCCAGCGTCCTCCTATAGAAAAGCAGTGTTATGAGGCAATCCTCCAACCTGGGGGACTAGTACGCATCAAAGCCCCTCAGAAGATGGGGAAAACCCTATTGATACAAAATCTCTTTCAAAAAATAGCAAGTAAGGGCTACCGCACTGTATTAGTCAACTTGCTCCAGGTGGAAACAGCGATGCTTGAGAATTTAGATAAATTTTTATTTTTGTTCTGTTATCGCATCGCCAGTTTGCTGGAGCTGGAAGTGCCTCTCAAGAAAAATGACTATTGGAATGAAATGTTTGGAGCCAATATAAATTGTACTAATTACTTTGAGCAATACATCTTGAAACAAATAGACAGTCCTTTAGTTTTAGCCTTGGATAACATCGATCGCCTTTTTGAATACAAAGCAATCTATGAAGATTTTTTCGGGTTGCTCCGTTCTTGGCATGAAGACGGACAGCATCGGGAAAACTGGAAACAATTGCGGATGGTTTTGGCCTATTCTACGGAAGTCTATATTCCCCTCCAGATTAATCAATCTCCTTTTAATGTGGGATTACCTATGGAGTTGCCGGAGTTTAACCAAGAGCAAGTTGGGGATTTTGTTGGACAGTCTGGATTAAATTGGCATAATGAGGAAATCCAGCAATTAATGAAGACGATCGGAGGTCATCCACATCTACTGGAACAAGCAGTTTCTTTTATTCTCAATCATCCCGAGACAACATTGGCGGAATTTCTCCAACAAGCTCCTACTGAAGAGGGAGTTTATGGCGATCGCCTTTTAGAACTACTAGTTGCTTTACGAGAAAATCCCGAGTTAGAAAAAGCGATGAAACAAGTAATTGAGGGTGATGAAGCAATAGATTCTCAGTTAATTTTTCAGTTATATCGATTTGGCTTAGTGAAAAAGCAGGAAAACAAACTAGAACCCCGCAATAACCTATATCGCTCCTATTTTAGCAAACGTCTGTAGGGGCGCACAGCCCTCCGTCCGGGTGTGTTCTTTCATTAGAAGACGCAGGTTTTTTCGTAGGGTGGGCATTGCCCACCACAACATCAGGAGCTGTAGTCAAAAGCAGTATCAATAGTGGATCGACTCCCTGCAGTTTTAGACCCAACTGGTTTTGGCCACACTCCTCCGTCCTCCCTCGGAGTTCTCAATATGAAAATATTTGCTAAAATTATAGTAGTATTTATAAGTTATTTGCAGATGCTTTAACGTTCGATCCCCCCCAGCCCCCCTTAATAAGCTATCCTTTATAAACATCTTTCTTAACAAAAAACTTGACAAAAGCGCATTTTGTGTATATAGGGCTGAAATGACCATTTTTGGTAGCGATCCGGAACGGATCCGCGAAGAGTGCGCCGACAACATTGTGGGATTTTTCGAGATACATGGTTTTGTCTTTTTGTCAAGTCGTAATAGTTTAAGAACAGGCTATATTGCTTTGATAACAAGGATTCCAGCTTTTGTTAAGAAAGTTTCTTATAATGTATAGTTTTGATAAGGGGGATTTAGGGGGATAGTCCCCTTTGATATAAGCCTCAATAAGAGTATTATTAATTTGCTATAACACACCTATTAAAAGTTCAAACTGCTTGTTAAAGAAATTGAACCTGAACGATCATGTCATCAAAATCTAAATCCCCTCCATTGGGTGAATCCTCAAATCCAAAAGTGTTATCTCCTAGAGAAATTAAATGGTTTGCACCATCGGCATTGGCTTCCACAAAGGGAAAGTAAACTTCCGTATCGGCAAAGGTGTCAGGATTACCATCTGCGATTATGAATGGAGCAAAAATATCTCCAGCTTCAAAGGTGGTGTTAAACACAGTATTTTCATCTGTAATGTCAAGGCCAAGGCGCTGTTCAATGGCAGTTTGAGCGTAGTTAGTATCCCCTGGATTCACATCAGCAACCCCATCACCATTGGTATCAATGCCACCAGATTCATCCACAACCTTGTAGAAATCTACAAAGTTAGAAAACGCCGCTTCACTGTTCACCATAATTTGAGCATTTAACCGATCAACTTCTTCCCTGAGATCGATCGCCTCTAAGCCTGTTTGATTTTGCAGGGCTGTTCCAATTTGGGTTGAACCAAATTCTAAAGCTTGAATTGCCACTTGGAAGGCTTCAAAGGTTCCACCTGCCCGATCCTGGAAGTTGAGATTGAAGCCTTCCGTGGTGAAGTCAACAACTTCTGCATTGTTCAGATTGGAGAAAAATACCTGGGGACTCTGACCAGCTTGCAGTCGATCCAGGGTGCCACCTGCAATCACCATCAAACCAATGCGTGTACCTACTATAAAATCCAGGGCACGACTGAAACCCTCAACAGAAAAGTCATTGGGCAAGCCAGAAGGATTATCACTGGCTAGGGTTGAGAAGATAACACTATTTCTGTCCCTTGCCAGAATTTCCGCCAGGTAATCTTCGCTATCAGGGGCAACACCGTTAACCGTTCCCTGGGCATCATCCACTACAAAGGCAACCAGTTGATTGGTCTGATTTGTGTTAACCTGGGTAACTAGAGCCTGTAGAGTGGTGTTGCCTCTAAAGAGAAATAAGCCATCCGCACTGGTTTCACTGAAGCCAAAATTAAAGGAGATGCTGGTAACAGCCTCATCACCCGTACCAGCGGTTAACACCGTGAAATCCCCCTCGCTGAATTCCCCTTGGAGCGTTATAGATGACTCATCAAAAGATAAAACACTATCCCCTTCCTCAGAAGCCACTGCAATATCGCCAAAGATCGATCCAAGAACAAGGATTTGATCTCCATCCTCAAAGTCTTCAATCCTATCACCATTCAGTTCCCTAGCTGTTCCACGAACTATATCGCTACCCATACCCAGGGTAACAACATCAATACCTGCTCCCGGTTCAATAATATCTTTTCCTGGCCCACCATTGAGGGTATCCGCTCCAGTTCCACCTCGAACTGTGTCATCCCCAGCTTCACCAAGAACTATATCGTCATCTGAACCACCATCCACGACATCGTCATTTTCACCCCCTTCAATCTGATCGTTGCCTGGGCCACCCAATACAACGTCTGGTTCCTCAGTGCCCATCAGACTGTCGTCCTCATCGGTTCCCGCTTCCGTCACTTCCCCTGAGATTTCTGCGAAGGCGATACGGACAGCATCAGCAATGTTCTCACTATCACTTTCAAGAGTAACTGTTGAACCACGTCCAAGCTGTGCTGAGATCTCTTCATAAGTGCTACGCTCATCTGCGGTTACAGCAAATATAGGTGTGGCACCAGTGGTATTCAGCAGGTCACTCACGAACGACAGCAACAGTTCAACCCCATCATCAGGCAGTGGTGGTATCACCCCATTTCCCGTGTCATCGGGACCACGAGGCTCACCAACGGGCAGACTTTCACTACTGGGACTAGATGCAGATACATCACTAGTTGTTACACTGGCCCTTTCAGCGGCAACATCCTCAGAGCTAGAGGTAACAGTGATTCCTTCGTTTTCCAGAAAATCCCGGATTGTGGCTTAAATGAAGCCATAGTTTGCTGCGCTTTGAGGTTCTGCGTCAGTAGCAACTAAAATAATCTTCCGGGAATGTTCTCTCAAGTTCAAGCCGATACCCTTTGCAGCACGCCATATCCCCACATATTGAGCTTCTGGAGTATCATTGCCGCTTCCAACTGATAATCCTGCTAGAGCAGATTCAAAAGCAGAAATGGAATCTGTCAAGGGTAGATCTGCTCTATAAAGGTAGTCTCCTGGGGAACCAAAAGGCTCAACTGGCCGATCGATAAAGGAAGCGATAGCTAATTTGGAATCAGGAGCCTGCGAGCGAATTAAGTTAGCAATGATGCGGGCACTTGCGATAAAATTGGCCAGGTCATCTTCAAAAGAACCTGACAAATCCACTAGTAAGACAAAGTCAACGGGTCCACAACCTAGAATTTTCCTGGTTAAGTCAATGGTTTCATCTTTAAAGCGAGCGGACGAAAATCTTCTGCAAAGTATCGGAACCATCGCTCATGTCTCCCCGTGCATGAGCAATTGTAATGGCACCTGTTGCTTCGTCACGAGTCATGTCATATTCAGAACAGTTCCCAGAATAAATCGCAAGATCGTCACCAGCACCACCATCTAGGGTGTCGTCGCCCCCTCCTCCTTGCAGTTCATCATTGCCATCACCTCCCTCTAGATAATCGGCAGCATTAGCACCGTGAAGGAAATCCTCTCCCCCATTGCCTACAAGAATGTTACTAAGCTCATTACCAATTAGGAAATCATTCCCATCAGAGGCAGTTGCATTTTCAATCCGAACACCATTGGCAATGGAATAACCACCCAGGTCATACCCTTTTGCGGTAGAATTCACAAAAACACGAGAGAAAAAGCCCCCAGCATGGTAGTTTGGATCTTCGAGATCGTTTTTGAATTCACTTGGCAGCTGAGAATAATGTTTTGCCAGTGTTACCTGCTCAATCCATTTTTGAGTCTCTGCATCATCAGTGGTGGAGAGGGTTGCATCGTTCAGATTCAGTAATACTCGCTTGCTCCCACTGTAAATGATTCTATCCGTCCCACCTGTATCCCAGATGGAAAAGAAAGCACGACCGATTTCCACTGTTCCATCGTTACCATCTACGTCCAGGGCCCCAGTTTTAAGATCCACTAACCTGTAAGTCGTAATGGTATTATTGGTATTGGGATTGGCCCCATACATTGCCTGGATAGCTGCAATATCCAGGGCAGAAGGGCTAGCAGAATGACCAAAGGGCCCCCTCAATGTTTTATCTAGACCACCAGTCTCGTAAGACAACACTGTATAGCGCTCGTTATCTAGCGGCCTTTCGGGGGAATCAGTTGCATCGCTACTGCCTACTTGCGTAGAGCCATTAGCAGTATCCTGTGGGTGCGCAAGTCCTAAACCATGGCCAATTTCATGATTGGTTACGTACATTAACGCATTAGCACCACCTGGTTCAGCAGCCGCTCCTAAGAAAGTAGTAGTATTCAGCAACAAGTAGCTTTGAAAATTAGTCGATGAACCTGGCATAGGATTATTACCAGGAAAATCCATGGTTCCAGCTAAGGAAATAGTGCCACGGGCATAATTATCAATTCCAGCAATTTTGATGTCGGCACTATTAAAGTTGGCTGCAGCAGTAAAGTTCAAATTAGAAACTCGCTCATAAGCGGCAAAGCTCCCCAAGACAGCATCTCTGTAATTGGTCTCCGTATCGATAGCATTAAATGTTCCTGTCCGAGCACTTGTAATTTCTCCAGTTACCTGTGCTTGGTGGGCTGTGGTGGCAAAGGCATATGTTAAGTTGGTTGTGTTCCAAATGGTGGTTCCCTCAATAGGATTGAGAACCGCTGTTGAAGTTGAGCTACGAGTAGTAATTCCGGCCATGGGATTTTCTCTCCTCAATTAGTTGGTAGGTTTGGATTTTGCAGAATTCAACCAATTGTCTGCTCCCAGACATAATTCAACAAAATTGTTGATCTGCTGTAGCGCGGTAAAACGCATCGATTCATTGTTGAAAGATGCCGGTCGGCTTCTGCTAAAAACGAATATGGGACTTCATGGTCTGCCTCAAGAGTTGAAAACCACAATGGGGCTCCATCCTTGATGAAACGGCCTTCAAAAACCGGCAGATATGGACCTTCTTTGACAAAATAGATATCAAAAGGATCCTCTGGATCTCGTTTACTGGTTAAAGCTCCCTGGGCACGAGTCATAAGATGATCTATCACCCAATCATTTGCTGGACGATGCAAATAGTGAATCTGATAAGGTGAAGGCTCACAGACTAGTTTATGTGCGGAACACTCTGGCCAATTGTCACTAATCCGCCAGCGCCAGGACTGAGCTTGACGCAGGAAAAACTGGATAACATCAATTTCCTCACCAGGATCTGCCTTCTCCAGAATTGAATAAGCTTCCTGTGAATTTTTGCTATTCCAAAAAAAGACAGAAGCAACAGCATCAGAATTTTCTTTTTGATATAGGGTCAAGGAAATGTTGGTGGAGGAAAGCCACCGGTTTTCATTGGCTTTTGTCCACGTGACACCATTGGTTTCACATGAAGAGCCATCCAGTGGGCTGGTTGTATCTTCCGACTCAACAGACTGTGGTTGAGCTAGCCAACAAGTGGCAAAAAATAGCATAAAGGGTAAAAGCAAAATAATCTTCAAGTTTTTCATGTCGATCCATATGTCAATATGTCCAGTAAAAATTGCACCCTCATCTCTATTATAACTCTTTTGTCCTATCCCCCTAAATCCCCCTTACGGAAGCTATGCAAAATAGCATATTTCTTTACAAAAAATTTGACAAAATTGAGTTTATATGCATGGGGGAAATAGAGGGGTTATTATATAATCCACTTTCTTTGCTTCAGACTGTGGCACAGAGGACTACAAAACAGAGGAAATACTTCAAGAAGTAATATAGAAATAACACTCAAGGGCGATCCCTCCGGGATCTGCTCCGCAGCACACGCAGTGGCAGGCTCCGCCCGATCGCCTTTGAGTGTGGGTGAATATTTTTTAGTTTTGGCTCTAGACAAATTGAAGAGAATTAGATAAGATATAGTAAAGCAGATATGGAAGGGTAAGTAGATGGAAGGATGGGCAACAAAAGAATTAAAAAGCGCTCAACTGGGAGATACTAGACGAACAAAAAGATTAATTTCAATTGTTGAAAATCTAACTAAAAAACCAAATAGTACTGTGCCAGAAGCTAGTAAAAATTGGGCCAACACAAAAGCAACCTATGACTTTTGGGATTCTCCCTACATAAAACCAGAACAAATTAGACAACCTCATATTAATTCGACTATAGAAAGAATCCAACAATACAATTGCATTTTAAATATTGAGGATACAACAGAATTAAACTATACTAACCATCCAGCTATCAAAGGAATAGGATACCTCGATAGTAAATATTCTCGAGGGTTGAAAGTACATTCTACTATAGCAGTAACAACAGAGGGGTTGCCATTAGGTCTGATAAATCAACAAGTATGGGCAAGAGATATATCAGAATTGGGAAAAGCCAAAAAACGTCATCAAAAACCAACCGTATCTAAAGAAAGTAACAAATGGCTTAATGGTTTAAGGATGACACATGAATTAATTCCTTCAGAGAAAAAAGTGGTAACAATTGCAGATAGGGAAGCAGATTTTTACGATTTATTAGCTTTTACCCGTCCTCAGAATTCAGAATTACTGATTAGAGCTACTCAAAATAGATGTTTAATTGATTCTGAATTTCATTTAAAAGAAGCTATAGAAGAGGTTAAGCCCTCTGGAGAAATTACAGTAGAATTAAAAAGAAATTCCTCTCGAAAAGCTCGTAGTGCTAAATTATGTCTTAGATATACCAGTCTAACTATTCAACCACCTCAAAATCGTAAATCACAAGAGCAATTAAAAACAATTAAGTTACAAGTAATTTTAGCTTTAGAAGAAGAGCCACCAGGAGAAGAAAAACCTATTAGTTGGTTATTGCTGACTACCTTGCCAATTAGTAACATCTCAGATGTAATTCGTTATGTAAAATGGTACAGTTATCGTTGGCTTATAGAACGTTATCATTATACTCTAAAAAGTGGCTGTGCTTTAGAAAAACTTCAATTAAAAACTGCTAAACGTTTAGAGATGGCTTTAGCCACTTACTCTATTGTAGCTTGGCGTTTACTTTGGCTTACTTATATAGCTAGAACTCATCCAAATAATGATTGTTCAGTAGTTTTGGAACCTCATGAATGGCAATCTCTTTATGCTACTATTCATGGAAAAAACTATCATGAACCTCGTCCTCCTACCTTAGCAGAAGCGGTTCGTTGGATTGCACAGTTGGGAGGTTTTTTAGGCAGAAAAAATGATGGAGTCCCTGGAGTAAAAACTCTTTGGCGCGGTCTTAAAAGATTAGATGATATTGCTTCCACTTGGCTGCTTTGTCATAATTCTTTTGGTTCTGTTTCTTCTATTTAGAGAAAATATGTTTTCATCTTATAAAATGAGTTTTTTTGTTCTCTAGGAAAACAAGAGAACAATAGACTTTTTTAATAAACCCTAATACGATTATCAACTTTTTTTGATGCTTTATCTTAGCGATCGCTATCCCGGAGCTATCGCCGATT
>CAXFYD010000262.1:0-17409 GCA_964006365.1 Trididemnum miniatum | reverse complement strand
TCGAGCCCTCGTAATCTGTTCACCTGGTAAAGTTAAACAAGAACTGGACTGCATTCGCTCCATTCTGAAGAATAATGGTTACCCTGAAACAATAATCAACTTCAGCATTTCCAAGAAAATTTCCCGTTTGCAATTACTGTCCAAAGAAGGACCAAAGAAATGCCCTGTGTATCTAAAACTACCCTGGATTGGCAATATTTCTCGTAAATTCGAAAAACAGGTAAAATCTAACGTTCAAAATTGTTTTAGAGCCGTCGATTTTCGTGTCATTTTCCAAACCAGAAAGATTCTGCCTTCAATCTATAAGGATGCTGTGCCCATCACTCATCAAAGTATGGTCGTATACCAATACGTGTGCCGCTGTGATTGCCGGTACGTGGGTCGCACATCCCTACGACTGCAAGATAGAATCAATCAACTTATTCCAAAATCAATTAGAAACAAAGAAAATCCAACCAAAGTTCTTCCCAAACGTAACTGCAAAATTACTACTCCACTCAATCAACTAGACTGTGATTCAGCTATTGGTCTGCACTTAATCCAACATCCTGATTGTGCCTCTCATTATACATATTGACCAGTTTTCGGTTTTAGCCAAAGCGAGAACAATTTTCCACTTGGGGGCGCTGGAGGCAACTTTCATCAAAACGCTGAAACCTATTCTGTGCCGTCAAAAGGAATTTGTCTACTCACTGCAAATTCTCCGATAGTTGAGTTAGATTCTAAAATTCATCCGTATTCGACCAATCACAATCCGTCTGTCTTTTAACAACCAATCATAGCCCTTTTTCCTTTTTGTTGCAGATTTTTCGATGAAGCTGATGATAATATATAGACCACTTCTTTCCTTTTCAATTAACTCTCGCGTTGAACCCTGAAGAGAGCGAGACGAAAATGTTTGGTTCTTAAACAGTCTTTTTCAAGACTACCTAAATTTAAAAGATGTTTTCGGCGCTTTTTAAATCTGTTTTGGAGTTATCAACAAAAAGTGGTTGATTGGTAGCTTGACGTATTTGACTAAGTGTTGGTGAAAACAATCAGGAAGTTCACAACACTATTATTACTCTGCTGCTTGTTTAAAAAGTATATTGCAATAAAAGAAGACTCACCTAGATCATAGACTTGCTATTACATAGACTGGTGCGAGTTGTGAGTTGCCCGTTGCTTCTTCGTAATTTTCTTGAAACTGCAGTGTTTTCTTATTTTTCAGTGGTATTGATTTCAACAGTATTTTTTATTACTACGATAGGCCTATGATATTATAATTTAAACCACAAAATTCGGAAATGTGAGAATATATCGCCAATCTCTGCTGCTTTGTTTTGATCAAAAGTTCGTTGCGCAATAAAGCAAGCGTTTTTATTATAAGCCAAATTTTGCACGAAAATGAAAACATAATGCGTCTGTTCAATTGCATGTGGTGTACAACACTTTCAGCGTCAACTGCAGAGTTTAATTACTGTAAGGAAAAGTTTTTATGCCTTAGTCGGGGTTGTCTTTCTGTCGGTATTATTGAAGCTTTAGTCATTCAGTGATGCGGCCATCATACCTTCATTTGGTAGCCAACAACAAATGGCTTGTCACATAAGAACTATAACTGAGCTTTATTAGTTTTGGTTCAGCATATTTTAATTTGTAGTTATTGTAAACCTACGATATTGCTATTTCTGAAGGAGTCATAATCATTGTAATACGATTAATTATCATCGCTTATAATAGATAAATATTAAAGGCTCTCGTTGTTGGCACAGCAGGTGAGGTATTGCGAACTGGAGCATATGCAGGGCCGGATTCAGGCATAGGATAAGCAAGCTGAAGCCTAGGGCCTCGGAGACAATGGGATCAGGCATCGGAAAAAATGAAGGGTCTTATCACGAACAACGAAGACCTTTTTTCTTCGGTCTTCACCGATATTTTCCGTGAAAATACCACATCTGTGGACACAAAGACCTTTTTTCGGTTTTCACCGATTTCTAGTAAAAAAAATGGAAATAGCCTAGGGCAGACATGGGCAAATTACGGCCCGCGGGCCAAGTCCGGCCCGCTGGTTCTTTTATTCTGGCCCGCTGGCACTTACACAAACTAAAATTCTCACCGTGAATTTAGCGGAAGACCTTTTTCTCCTTTTAAAAAATAAGCCTCAACGGTGCAAAATTGGAATAAAAAACGAGGTGAAAACCTCTTATTTTGGAAATCACGTTCGTACGTGGACCGGGATCTCCAAAAAAAAAGGTTTTCACCTTGTTTTCCAATCAGCGTGCGGCCCGCGGCTTCAACAGTTTTTCCAAATCTGGCCCTTCGTGTGAAATAATTGGCCACCCCTGGCCTAGGGTCTCTCATTGTCTAAATACGGCCCTGAGCATATAATTTACGCTACAGCAATGATCAGAAAACTATTGGTTCAATAATTATGTAATCTCCCCAAGCTTTGTTGCTGCATTTTTGGATATGATTTTCGCAAAGGCTTGACAGAGTTACCAAAGCAAGAAATGAACTTTATTAAAAAGTTTGAATATGACAGAAATTTGTCGCAAGTCTGAATTCGTTCTATACACACTGATTTTTTGTTTCTACAATAAAAAATAATAATAATAAAATGATCACCGTCCTCTTAGCTACAAAATTTATCCGTACTGTAAATTCGAGATAGCAGGGCCGGGGCCAATCGACATGCTTGCCCCCCACCCCAATTAACAAGCTTACTCTTTTGAAGACAGCGGATTTTGTGCTTAATTTCAAACTTTTGCCCCCCTAAGTCGACTGTTCGGAAGAGTTTAACTGCAGTGAAGTATTTGTCACTTTAAACACAATCAAATGGCTAGCAATTTTTTGAACGTTATTGAAATTAACGCAAAAAAAAACGAAAGAAAAACATAATCGATGGTATTGATACTATAGCTCAATGCCTAAACGCATTGTTATTTCGCTGCACAGTTTCATCACTTTGGGGTTGACTGACCGTCTTGACCTTTTTGATGAATTTCTGTTTTTTATATTTAGCCTTGCGAAGTACCTGTAAAGAAGAGTGAGTCGTAAGCATAAGTGCTAAGTTCAGATCTCATGCTAGTTATGCAGCTGTGTCCTCGTGAATAACATATATTCATTTCAATATTAGCAAACACTACTCAATTATTACTATCAATCGAGTGCTTTCCCATGACCAACAAAACTAAGTAGGCCTATGCTTATTTTTGTTGGTCTTGGACAGAACGAACAAACCGGTCATTGGTAGCCACTCAGTACAGGACTTTTTCGAAAGCAATGCGGTGTTCCATTTGTCCGAATACAGTTAGAAAAGAGTGCGATCGATTAATTAAGGTACCCAACCCAAATAAGACCCATCGTAAGTATTTCAAAAACCGTAGCAAGCAGTGCGGAACAAATTCTATTATTTCGTCACCTAGCATAATCACGTGCAACTCGTATGTAGTTTGTCTCGCTTTTAGTTGCTTAGTTACGATGCAGTGGGATCTTAGTTGCGGATCTCCAATTTTGCTGTTGAAAGTTTTCATTAAGCGCGAGATCAGTCTGGATAACTGGTAAATTATAGCTGCTGAAAAGGTTGTTGGAATTTTATGACGTAGCTTCTACTTCAACTTTCTGTGTCCATTGAGAGTTTAGCTGTTCTTGCTTGTATTTCGTCGGCGGATTTTGTTTCAGTTGGTTAGGCAAAATTGCCCTAACAAGGCCCTTTATGTTTAGGTGTGGGTCTTATAACGCGTTTGACATGTCTTTACTTACTGCAAGCTAAAGACTAAACTAAGGTAATAATGTATTAATAAGTTATTAGTAAAATAGCACAATGAAATATGTTAGGGGTTTTTGAAGTGGCTTCGCTTCTAAGTTGGCCAATCCGCTCACAATTTTAAACAAATATCAACTTATACGGCACTTTTAATGGAGCAGTTTGTTTGTTTGTTACTGTTTGTTTGCTAGTTAGCAACCGTTTGTTTGTTAGTCCTACCTGTCCTTTTCTTTTTTCGGTGGCTTCAAAAATCGAGTTTTATAGGGTAAGCCATATTAAGAAGTTGCCTTTTTAAGGCCTGCCGCAGTTTAAGACCCGCCGTGTTGTCTTTTTAAGGCCCTCCGCAGTCCTTTCTCTAATCGGTTTGACACTCCAAATCTACGATCATTACGCTAATAAAATTGGTTTTAAATTGTGCCAAAATGCTCTAAAATTGCAACTAATCTAAAAATCTTAACTGTTTGAATTTTTATGCGAGTTATTTTAAATAATCAAAATGATAGGCCTTATTCGGGCTGGGTACCTTATAATAGCCTGCCAGTTGGCAGCCGTATACAGAACGATATTGGCGGATCCAGGGGAGATCAAAAGGAACAGTTGTTTCTCTCCCCGGCCTCACAGGAGAATTTAATGCCCAAAAGGGCTAATGTTATGCATCATAAAACATTCATCGAAAACGAGGAATTTTTACTTCGCTTTACTGAAGCAACGCACCAGACTCGCGGTGTTGTTGGGTAAAGGCTGCCACTGCTGGCCGGCGTTAGTTTGAAATTTCTTGACCGCCCAGATGGCCAAAGTGGATAAAGCGTCTGCTTCTGAAACGGTACACTCGGGGTCGGTCAAACCAATGACTTGACAATTCGTATGCACAGTTTGCACGCGGCTTCCCTGCTTGAGAAGGGACAATAAAGAGAACAAGCCGGCAATTTTTTTTTCGTTCTGGGATGAGAAAAGCACTGAGCAGGATTTCTGGAATAGGCTACAGGCGGTGGGTTCATGCAGTCTACCCGCACTGGTGGCCCAGCATAACTAAAGTCATGTAAATGGTGCGTAGAGGCTCTCGCATAATTACGTAGCCTGGAAAATAAGATCTAGTTCAAACGAAGGAGATTGAATTTTCTTCCACAAATAATTGTAGTGCGGTAATTTAAAAATGCTGTAAAATTGTGGACTACTAACTAACTGCATGTTTCTTCCATCCACATCACAAATCTGTTTAGCGTTTGTTTGGAATGATTGTGAATGGCGTGAAACTTTTGACAACGATTTCAATTGATGTACACGTTTTGGTAAAACGTCTGAATAAAACAAAATGAAACCAAATAGGAAAAAAACAAAAAGAGATTGTAGGCCTATGCTGCATTTTCAAATAAGATCCTCAAATTAGTTTTGAATAAAAAGAAAGACAATGAATCGTGTGGCAATGCTGCTTACCAAAAACTCACATTTCTTGTAAATAGGTTTGAAAAAAAAAAAACAATGAAAAAAGTTAGAGATAAATTTGGTGTACCAATTATACGCATAAAAAAAAAAAAGTTATCGTCATTGCACTACTTTTTGTTATTGCACCAACACTGGTGGTGTTGGTAAGATCTTTCTTGGTCTTCGTGTAAATAACTACCGGTATATAACCTTAGCAAATGTTGTGTTTGGTGTGGCGATTTTGAGTCAGCGTATAGATCTATATCTTAGATTAAGCTTGAAAATAACAAACCAGCCAGTTAGCTCAGTTGCTCAGCACACGCTATCGGTGCGGGAAGTTTGGGATTCGATTCCCCGGCTGGTCAAATCGGCACAGTGTGGCCAACGGCTCGCCACTGCTGCCGTGTTTCTTTGGAGCTGTGTTGCACAGGAACTAAGCCATAGAGATGGACCGTTCACACGCTTCGGCGCAATACCGCGAGTATGATGAACATTGTATGTGACAATGACGTAAATGAATGGAAGGAAGTTACAGGTAACTTTGATTAATCGCAACAAAACTTCAAAAATTTTTCATCAAACAATGCATTCACTAATTTGAATGGGTTTCCACCCTAAGTGAGGTAACATAAAACTTTCCCAAGCGCACAAGATTTTGTCATTGAATGGGAAGAAGTTTTTTTCACAAGCGAATTGGCAGAAAATAATCAGGGCGTAAATTTTTTCTGTAATATTTTGTGTGTAAACATCTCGTCACAATGTCTTTTCAGTGAGTTGGTATAAAACAACGACTTATGCCAATGAGCAACGAAAAAGACAAAACGCAAAAGATTGAAAAAAAAGGAATATGAAAAATAAATAAACAAGCACCCGCTTATGACTTTCCGATCAAGCTTTTTAAGAACCCAAACGTCTAAAGTAACAGTAGAGTGACTTCGCTTTTACAACTTAAAAAAACAACAAATCCGTGCAAAGTATAGGTGGGCATTATCACACATGAAGTAAGTTTAATTTCCTGCAGCCTGTGCTCCATAAACTTAATAATATTGTAACGACTTTTTACATTTCTGTAATACAGTTATCGAAATCTCAATAAAACTATTATCCTTAAATTTCTTCACGTGTACAGTGACGATGCTGCACAAAAAATCAAATCTTCATTATACTCGCGATATTACGCCCAAGCGTGTAACGAGTGGCGGAGCCCACCTACATCCGCTTAATTGATGAAAGTGGCATGATATACACCATTCTAATTCTGGGGAAATGCAGACTCCCTCCCATTAAATGCATGACAATTCCGAGACTGGAACTTGCCGCGGCTACAGTGGCAGCACGGTGCGATCTGATCCTTCAGAAGGAGCTCAAACTGAATGAACTATAACCAGACTCCATCTTTTGGACTGACAGTACAACAGTCCTAAGATATATCAATAACGAATCAAAGACCTTCCAAACATACGTGGCTAACCGCATTCAGTTCATTCACAGCGTTACGAATCCTTCTCAATGGAGGTACGTCCCATCGAAGATTAACCCAGCTGATGACTTGTCCAGGGGTATGACAATTGAAGCTTTTCTCCAAAATCAACGGTGGAAATACGGGCCTGAGTTTTTAATGCATAATTCCTGCGAATGGCCACCGCAGCCTGAGTTCCTGCCAGATCTGGACGAAAACGACGCTGAAGTCAAAAGGCAAACGTCGGCTTTTTCTTCATCAGCTAAAATATCGCATTTTTTGGATAGTTTAATCGAACGGTTTTCGTCGTGGGACAAGTTACGACGAGTAGTCGCCAGAATCCTTCGTTGCAAGCAGATCTTTAAGAAGTTTATCTTTCCAAATTTTATCCCTCCTTCTGGTTATTTGAGTGTGCAGGAGGTAGAAGGTGCTGAGGTTTTCATTATCGAGTTTCTACAGAAAAAACATTTTGCAGCCGAAATGGAAAACTTGTCTGCGGGGAAAGTACTGAAAAAGACTAGCCCTTTGAGGAATTTGGATCCATTTATGGAAGATGGCGTTGTCCGAGTCGGCGGGCGCCTAAGTGCTGCGTCACTACCGTACGGAAGCAAACATCAATTGATTGTGCCAAATGATGGACTGGTGTCAGAAATGCTTGCTAAGCAAGCTCATGAACTCAATGGTCATGCTGGAAAGCAGCATGTAATGGCAGCTCTTCGGGAACGTTATTGGGTCCTCCGGGCGAATTCCGTTGTTAGAGGAACATTAAGGAACTGTATGAAGTGCAAAAAGAATTTCGCCGCACCCGCCTCGCAGAAAATGGCTGATCTCCCAGCAGACAGAGTGGCCTGTAATCAACCTCCTTTTACATTGGTCGGCGTGGACTATTTCGGTCCTATCTTAGTGAAAGAAGGCAGATCCGAGAAGAAAAGATACGGCGTCGTGTTTACTTGCTTGAACATTCGAGCAGTGCACATAGAAGTTGCATACAACTTAGATACGTCTTCTTTCACTCTAGCTCTTAGACGTTTTGTGTCCCGAAGAGGGCAAGTGAAGACTATATGCTCCGACAATGGGACTAACTTTGTGGGAGAAGAAAGAGAGTTAAGAAACCAAATCAAAGCCTGGAATCAGGAGCAAATTCACTCCTTCTTGTTGCAACGAAATGTTAACTGGATTTTTAACGTTCCTGGAGCGTCCCACCATGGAGGTGTCTGGGAAAGACAAATACGTTCCATAAGGAGAATCTTGTGCTCAATTTGCAATATTCAAACACTGACGGATGAATCTCTTTTCACCTTGCTGTGCGAAGTGGAGTCCATTATAAATAGCAGGCCCCTTACCACCTCGTCGGATGATAAAAAGGATCTCCAACCTCTGACGCCCAATCATTTGCTGAATATGAAGGAAGAGAGACTTTTGCCACCAGGGATTTTTGATCGAAAGGACTCGTACTCAAAGAAAAGATGGAAGCAAGTACAGTATCTCGCCAACGTGTTTTGGTCGCGTTTCACGAAGGAATATTTGTTGCTCATGCAGAAGAGACAAAAGTGGACAAATGTGAAACGTAATCTGAAAATAGATGACGTTGTGTTGGTTGCAGATAGCATGCCTAGAAATGCTTGGATGATCGGACGAGTTATCGAGACATTTCCTGATCAACGCGGTAACATCAGAAGTGTGAAGTTACAAACCAAGCACTCCATTATCACAAGACCAATTTCAAAACTGTGTTTAATTGTTGAAGCTCGTGTTTAATCTATGATTTGATTTTCACATATGTGCTGTTTGACATTTAACAAATACGCTGCTTAGTTTTTTCGTTTACTGTTTTGTTATGTTTGCGTTGCAAGTTTGAATAACGTGAAGTTAAGCATTGCTCCTATGTTTAGTCACCAATGCTTAAGGAGGTGGGGATGTAAGTGCCGTTTTCCAATCCTTTCCGTTCTGTTTCCGTTTGTCTGGATAACTTTACTTTTGGCAACACTGCTGCTTCTTCTTGTCAGAAAAGTTTGAACTCGGCGAAAGCGCCATTTTGTTATGTTAATGGTTAAATCCTTTTGTTTAGTTTACGATGGTAAAGAAAGTGAAAAAATTACCACGAAAATTTGTAGTGTAGGCCTAGTAATTATTATGTAGTATTATAATGCTTAATGACCAAATTTTAGGGTAGTTTCTTGATTTTGAAAGATGTCAGCTGAACTAGCCTAGACCAACTAGTAGGCTGGTAGAACGTCGTGTTTAATCGAACTGATACCGTAATTTTACATGCAGTGGATAAAATTGTGTAAATAAGCGGATAACTGACGAAATTTGTTTTAAATGCGAATGCTTTTGTGATTGGGACACTGCCGTACACAGCTGTAAGTACACTTGGTTTAATAATTGTTGTTACCTTGTAATAATTGAAGATTTTGCTCTGACATAAGTTAAGCCGTAATTCACAATTAATTCTCTTCGTAAAGTGTAGGCCTATTTTCACTTTCTACTGTATACACATCATTGCAATGTGTGAGCCTATTTCGATATTGCATGCATTTTGGTAATTTCGTAAATTTGTATTTTTAGAAAAAACGTACAACAACCAATACAGTATTTTAGCAATCAAGGTGTCTCACATCAGTGTCACGTGGTTGAGTTAGCAACCACACTCCCGATTTGGCAAAAACGCGCTTTGATGGTATGTAGCGGTTTTCTATTAACATAAGACAAATGCCTTGATAGTAAAGCAAAGGAAAAATCAATATTTAAGTACGCGCAAACTGAGGTGGATTCATAATATCTAGGAGAAATTAAGTTATATAAGCATGCTCAAGAAACATACAAATAAATAACATATACTGCAAAAGTACCGCAAAGGAAACAAACTAACTCATCGTTAATAAACACAGGTTAAATAAAAATTACGTTAAGAAAAAAGGGTGTTAATATCAATCAATCAATCAATTTTCTGGACCCGCTTATCCTTGGGGGGTCGCGGGGGCAGCAGCTCAAGTTGGAGCCTCCAAGCATCTCGATCCTCTGCAACAAAGGATAGATGCTCTGCTGGGATGCCAAGGCGAGACCAACTAAGATCTTCTACGTAATCTCGCCATCGAGTTCTGGGACGGCCTCTAGGCCTTCGACCAATTGGTGTTGAACAGAGCAGTTTTTTGGCTGTTCTTTCCTGGGACATTCGTGTCACATGTCCATACCAACGCAGTTGCGATCTTTCTAGTCGGAGAAGCATGGATTCGATGTTTAGAGATTCACGAATATCTGCACTTTTAACCTTGTCCAACAAGGTCAAACCGCTAATTCTTCGCAAGAATCCCATTTCGGCTGCTTGAACTCGAGACCTCACTTTCTCATTCATGATCCAACACTCATGGCCATAAGTCAAAATAGGAACATAGACCGATCTGAAAATGGATAGCTTTGCCTTGGTGCAAAGCTCCCGTTTCAGTACCACAGATCGGTGGAGCTGGCGCATTACTGCACTTGCTTTTCCGATGCGGATATCCAATTCGCTATTTTGTCTGCCGTCACTTGTGAATGAGACGCCGAGGTACTTGAATTTCTCTGACTGTTTTAGTGGTACTCCATCAATTTGGAGAGAGCACTGCTTTGGTTGTCTGGACAGGCACATGGTTTCTGTTTTTGTTGAACTGATTTTCATTCCGGCAACAGAGCATGCATCCGAAAACCTGTCAAGAGCTTGCTGGAGACCATTTTGGGTAGAGTCGAGTAGCACAAGATCATCTGCAAATAACAGACGTTGTACAGTGCATTCACCAATCTTTACTCCGCCACAAGACTCACTTTTCTGAACTATTCTATCCATATAAATAAGGAACAGAATAGGTGAAAGAGAGCAGCCTTGCCGTAGTCCCACACTTACTCTGAAAGGTTTCGTCGTTGCGCTGTTAACACGAACACAGATCTCGGAATGCATGTACAGCGACTTAATGGCAGTTAGTAACTGGCCATCAATGCCATACTGCAACAGCACCGCCCAAAGCTTGTCTCTAGGAATGCGATCATATGCTTTTTCAAGATCAACAAAACATGCATTGACCTCTTTTGCATATTCCCACGACTTCTCAAAGATTTGCTGCAAGGCAAAGATCTGATCCATTGTGCTTCGGCCAGGACGAAAGCCACACTGAGCATCCGTTAGTTTAGGCTCGACTATTTCACGGCATTTCTTTTCAAGGCATTTGGCATAGACCTTACCCGGGACACTGATGAGAGATACGCCCCTATAATTGGTGCATTTTCTCTTGTCTCCTTTCTTGTGGATAGGTATTATCACACTAGTTTGCCATTGCTTTGGTGCTTGCCCAGTACTACACGCCACCTCACAAACACGAGTCAGCCAACGAACACCATGTATGTTCATTGCTTTTAACATTTCAGGTCTGATATCATCCTCACCAGGTGCTTTTCCAGTTTTCAATGATTTGATCACTGCATTCACATCTGCTTCGGTTATCTGAATATCTTCCCCAACCTGTTCCTCGTGAATTTGTATCGGTGTAGCATCAACTGGGTTTAAAAGATCACTAAAGTACTCTCTCCACCGATTCAAAATAGCATCTTGATCTTTCAGAGTCACACCATTTGAATCTTCGATAAAGAGAGCGGCTCGAGATCTTTTTCCACGCAAACGGCGAATGGTCTGCCAGAACACTTTGTTTGCCGTTTTGAAATCATCGTCTAACCTTTCTCCAAATTCCTTCCAGGCTCTTTCCTTAGACAGTTTAACTTTTGTGGCTGCCGTCTTACGTGCTTCAGAGTACTGCGAACGAAGTTCAAGTGATGACTTATTTGCAAGCCAGGCCTTATAGGCCACTTTTTTCGCACGAATAGCTTCTTTAACTTCTTGGTTCCACCAAGGAGTTCTTTTCTCGCTACTCTTCGTCCCTCCAACACGCTTACGTCCACAACAGTTAGTAGCGGACGCAATGACTGCTGTTCGAAACAAACACCACTCAGTTTCAATGTCTGCAGTAGAGGTCGGAAGTTCTTTGAACTTAGATGCAATGTTGTCTGCAAATGCAGTTCGTACCTCTTTGTCAGCCAATGATTCCCATTTGATTCGATAAGTTTCTCGTGGTCGAAAAGTCTTTCGTTTTTTCAAGGGTTTCAAAGCTTTCAAAGTGCAGACAACTAGGTGGTGATCAGTTGACAACTCAGCCCCTCTTTTAACACGGACATCAGACACGGTAGGAAACAAGTCCGCCGAAACGATACAAAAATCAATCAGGGAGCGTTGTCCCAGAGAGTCTCTGTACCAGGTGTACTTATGAATTCTTTTGTGCTGAAAAAATGTGTTCATTATGCACAGCCCATTGGTGGCACAGAACTGCAATAAACACTTTCCGTTCTTGTTAATGTCAGGGTCACCATGTTGCCCAATAACACCTTTCCAGGTTGCATTGTCGATGCCCACATGTGCATTGAAATCGCCCAAAAGGACAAGGGATTCTGATGAAGTTGCTTTTCCCAATGCAAGCTCAACTTCCTCCAGAAAGGCTTCGTACTGTGATTCTATGTTAGGTGCGTACACCTGCAATATACACAGAGATCGCTCCTGCAGCCTTAGCTTTAGAAGACAAACCCTTCCTCCCAGTGGTACCCAGTCAACGACACATTCAGCTATGTTGGGGCTCACAAGTAAGCCAACACCAGCTTGAGCAGACATTGCTGCATCAACACCTGAGTAGAAAATTTTCCACCCACCGTTCAACTCGACAGTTCCAGAACCCCGGCGCTTTGTTGATGAAATTCCCACAACATCAAGGCGATACTGTTGGGCTTCGCAAACAAGCTCCTGCTCTTTTCCTGTCAGTGACGAAACGTTCCAGTTCCCGATAGCTAGATCCCGGCAGTTTGGTCCAACTCGAGTACGTTTTCTGTGCGCTGCCCCCATTTGCCTCCCCAAACGCTTAGCGACTGCGTTGGTGGGTTTCCGGTGACGGTCAGCTTGTGGGGGAGACTGTAGCTTATTTTTCGAACGAGTCCCTCTGCCTAAAACTCGAACGCGGACCTTTTTATCCTGCGCGCCGTCCGATGCAGCATGAATATTGTTATTACAACTTTCCATTTAGCTACAGCATTGGATTGCTACTTGGTCTGTTTCTCTCCTTCGACCTTACCGCCATGGGTGACCCTGATGGAAGTGATTAAACACTACCGACGGCGTTGCTCTAAGGATCATTGAAAACTCAAACCTCCCCACCACGTTAAGGTGGCAATCCATAGGAGAGGAGGGTGTTAATAAATAATGATAATTATTTCATAAAGTAACTTGCACAAAATAAGGAAACGATAGACTTACCGACTTACCGATTGTTTTTAACACAGGAGCAACAACTTCAAAACAGCTCGTAACAGTAACCAATATTAATGATGTTGCAACAACTAGCACAGACATTTACAACAGTATCTGTAACTTATTCCAATAGAATCAATCTTTCAACTTCAATAACAGTTACATGGTATTTTAAAATGCATTTTTCTATTTTTTTACACAGTGGAAATCTAACAGCTTCAAACAGTCAGCTAAATTAGGAATAAAACCTGTTGACTCTAGTGCAAAATAATACTATTTGCTTACTCTGAAATTACGTCCGGCCAATACAACGGCGACTTCAAACTGATACACAAAACACGTAGAACACTATTAGGTGAACTGATTATCAAAGAAACATCGAGAATAGGCCTGTGGTCGGAAGCCATTAACTTAAAATATATAAATAAAGATCTCGTGAATAGTTTAAAGAAAAGACTCAGTGCCGATTGCAGAGATAACAACGTCGATTAGAAATTAGGAAACGATTCAAATTAAGACGACTTCTCTGCAGGCATGCCACACAATACAAATAGGTTCATCAAAAGGTTGCGAGTCGATTCCATAACTTAGTTTTTGATGCAGGTCCCAATCAGAGGTTTAAGTTCGATTCTAACTTACGACTTACCGTAACACTCTGAACTATCTTGCGGCCGCGGTACCTAGCGCGTTTTAGACCGGTACCCTCTACAACTATGAAATTCTATCGCCGTCATCTGACATCTAGTCACGCAATTTTAACATGTCCTATACAGAACGATTTTTGGTGCTTGCCACCCGCATTCTCGCTCATGCCAAATCTGCATTATCCACTCCTCCTTCACAGGTCCACTTCTCATCCGTTAGGAGAAGCCGAAATGCTTCAAGGAGCGATCTCAACAGGTAACGCCGTTGCTAAGACTAAGTTGATGAATATAAACACTGCTTGCACTTTTAACAACGAAGATAGAATAAAAAGCGCGCATACTTCAGCTGCACTGACATTTAAAAATAATCTTGGCTTGGTTTTAGCAGCTAGCTTCATAAGCGTTTGTTTAGCGATCAAAAAAGCGCCTACGACCATACCACGTTGAACACACCTCATCTCGTCTGATCTGGGAGGTTAAACAACGTCGGGCCCGGTTAGTACTTGGATGGGTAACCGCCTGGGAATACCGAATGTTGTAAGCTTTTTGCTTTTTATCAGGTATGGGGCGCCGTGTGTAAAGCTACGCAATATAAAATTGTTAATTGTGCATCATTTTTTTGGTTAATTTTGGTTAAATTACATGCAATATCATATATTGTTGCAATTTTTCTATATTGCTGCAATATGTGTTAAATTGTTGCAATTTATCTATATTGCTGCAATATGTGTTAAATTGTTGCAATTTACGTATATCGCAAAAAAACACTTAAATCGCCTTTTAATTGCCATGGTGATATGCTAACTAAAACAGTCAGTGTTGCGCTTTCCCTTTTTCCATAAACTCATGTAGTGTACTGGCCTGAGGCGCTGTTGTACTGACTGTCCAGTGTGCGCTTATTGGTTTTGCTGAAACATTTTGAAACAAAGTGGTTTGGAGTTTGATTGATAAAATACTGTTATGATTGGTAGATACATTCATTCATTCTTTCTTTTACCGTGTGTCACTGGCTACTGGTGTATAGGTGTGCTGATCTGCTGATGTCAGGATGTAGCCCATCTGCTTTCTGTGGACAGATCACAGAAGTTACTGTAATCTGACATGTTTCAGCCATACAGCATAAGCCATTCTGCATTAGCAACGAGATAGTAGTATGTCACAAAAACATAGGTTGAGGTAGCTAGACTAGGCCTAATGTCGGGTTACTGGTACTGTACTTTAAAACAAGATTTTTCAGATACCGATATTTTGTAACTGAACGAACCCTAACTGAATTTAACCCTAACTGAACCTAATCCTAACCTAACCCAACTGGACCTGGGAGCTGATACGAGTTGTTACTCCCATACCGGTAGTCTAGTCTAGTCTAGCTGCTGGTATTCCAAAGGATACCGGTACCAGTAGCTTAACAGTACCCATACTTTTTTGCTGCCACTGAAACAAGTTACTGATGAATGGGTTGGGTAAACCAAAATTACTAATTTTGTTAAGTTACCTACAAGAATAATAAGCACAAAACCACGTGGGAGTCTAGCTATCTAGTCTGACAACTTTCCATACCCTGCAACTGCTACATGGCTGGTACCGATACCAGCATGGGTACTGGTAGCTTGCTCATAACTTGCCTACCGTATACGTCAATATTTTTGCATATGTCCGCAATTGTATCTACCAATCATAACAGTATTTTATCAATCAAACTCCAAACCACTTTATTTCAAAATGTTTCAGCCAAACCAATAAGCGCACACTGCACAGTCAGTACAACAGCGCCTCAGGCCAGTACACTACATGAGTTTATGGAAAAAGGGAAAGCGCAACACTGACTGTTTTAGTTAGCATATCACCATGGCAATTAAAAGGTGATTTAAGTTTTTTTGCAATATAGATAAATTGCAACAATATATGATATTGCAAGTAATTTAACCAAATTTAACCAAAAAAATGATGCAAAATTTTATATTGCGTAGCTTTACACACGGCGCCCCTTAATCAGGACAAGTTTTGGTACTTAAACCGAGTTTTTTTATTGTCAACGCCATAGACGTCTTAAATAGAAGGAATGGCGACTAGCAAACTCGGTGTTTTAAACTTGGGTCCCAAAAAGTTATTTTGAAGTTTCTCCACGATTTTTGAAGCGTTTGCTTTCATACTTTTTGACGACGTCTATAATTTATTCACACACAATTTTTAAAAATTCGAGGTTGATTGGACAAGGGTAAGTGACCCGAATCCTCAATTATTTACAAACACCCCCAAAATTTGTCATTATTAGGTACCACGAATAAAAATAAATTTAGAATTATATTTATCCCATTTTAATGACGTCATGATAGCTTCTTATACCTAAGCAAACTTCATTGCGGCAAATCGACTTTGCAGTGCCATCTTTCATTGCATTGCGGAATGAATAAATTTTATTAACTTAACTATCGCTGGTAATAATGCAGAAAACCCAGCCTAGCAACGTTTTGCAATGCCATAAGTACAAATGGTATTAATTATTGTTTGGTTTGTCGCAAATCGCGAAAAACTTAATGAATGTTAGGAACATTTCCACTTACATCATGTTGCGGAGGCCCACTCAGTAAACACAGCTTGGCACTGGTTTAGTATGTGATCTACCGAAATTTGGGTTATGCATGAGTGATAAGAAAAAAACAGCATGGGTGTTTGAGAAGGAGAGAAAAACTTGGCAATTAAATTTGCACTAGGTTAAAAGATTATTTCAAGTGAATATTTTACGTCACTCAGTATGTGATCATGTGGCACATGTTTGATGCTCTTCATTCAGAATTTATTTATGTGTCACGCATAGGCCCACATACTGGGCAGGGGCAATTGATTGACTTAAATTTTGCCAAGTCTCCTTTTACACGGCATTCAGTACTTTTTCGTGTTTTTAAAGTTCCCGCATTTCTAACAGGCAATATTTTAATAATATGCATTATTCTGAGCAGAAAAAAGCGTTTGTTATATAAAGTACTGCATAATTCAACCTGGTAGTGTGCTTTTAATACGTTAGAACCAAAAAAAAAACGTGATAAGTTTGAGTTAAATCTGAAAACCTAACAGAGAAGGGAAAAAATGTAGTAAAATTATGACAATGTTCGTTTTCAAGTGATGCCATTATTCTATGATGACGTCACCGACATTTGATTCTCTTGGTAAATGAATGTAAGATTAAAGATAGCTTAAAAATAAAGTTTTAATTTCACTTGAGTTGCAAACCAATGAGTGGACACAAGTTTGAACAGAACCCCCCTATTATCCAAGTACTCCAGGTAGCAGATGTTACCTTTAAATTTTTATGCTTTTCACTGCTCTGTTCATTAAAAGATTTTCTAAAGCGAAAGAATTAGCTATCGACAATGTTTTTAGCGCCCAAGGCACACAAAAAAATTTAAAACAAAAGCCCAATAGCTTGAGAAAACCACGCTAAAATTGCATTTAAAGTGACGTCATCAGCACTACTCTGGCGTCATCACCCCATTGATACCCATTTTGGAACATTTATGGAATGCTTAAAATACATGCCAAGTTTCACGCCTCTATCTGCTCTTGAACATACTTTTTTAGAAAACCTCATGAAAAATTTGGGACCCAAGTTTAAAATACCGAGCATGGCAGTCGCCAGTCCTTCTATCTAAGACGTCTATGGTCAAAGCTCACATTAGACTTATATAGTTCTGCAAGATGTAACCACAAAAGCTTTAACTGCAATTTGAAGCCGGTAAGAAACCTCGCGTAGCTCGCGTCGCGCTAATTGCTTGTCCTCATAATCTTTTTGCCACTGTATTTACCGGCAAGGAATGAAAGCAAA
>CAXFYD010000261.1:0-13532 GCA_964006365.1 Trididemnum miniatum | reverse complement strand
TGCTGATGCGATGCGCTGATGCGCTTCTAGCATCAGCACCACTGTCTACTTGATCTTTTTTTAGTCATCCTTAAGCCATAATGTCTTTCCAAGGCACGTCGTTGAGTACCATCATGGCAATAAATTTCAAAAAGTTCGTCTTAATTGCAGGTGAAGCTACGTTCCTAAATGGTTTTAAAATTATCGTTTCGTTTCTTTTTCGGCCAACGATCTAATTCACTGAACTGCAATATCATTTCGAAAATTCGGTTTGATACAGTCACTCCATGAACAGGATAGACATTGCTCCATATCCACAAATGCACCAATTCTTTTGCTACTATCGCAGAGTCACTTCTTTGCAGATAACTATCTTCACACATTGTTCTTTCGATCACTTGTCTTTTTGTGGGTATCATTCTGTCCAGATGGAAATTCCTTCATACGGCTAAACATTTCTCCGTTGTGGAGTACTTTGTCTTCGTTTTACTGCTTGACTTTGTCTTTGCATTCTTAGACTTAGATAGTTATCAATCATTCAATAATGCAGACTAAGCTGTCAAGTATCAATCTAAAAAGAGATTAGATGTACTTGTACAGAATGCAAAGATCTTACTTTGAATAAATAGAAATATAGCTAGACAACCAGCCAACTACTGTGATTTGTTTGCTCATCACTACGGCATATACTTTCATTTTCATGGTTTTATAGCCTGATGCTAATAGTCTGAAGTATGAATTCCATTTACGAACTTTGCTCCTGAACAATGAAAACTCTTAATTTCCAGTAGTGCATTTCATGTAATGGTATTAATCATTTATATTTTACTCCCATTGCCTTATCATATTTTGATGTTGACAGAAATTGCTCAGCTGTTGGTCATGAAGCCGATTATAAAGCATAATACACACTAATTGTGAGATAATTCTAAATGAAAAATTGAAAGTAAAAAGTAGAAGAAACAACTTTGGTTGAATTGCTGATACTGAATTGCTCACAAAAAACACGGCAAATTCGGTACATAACAGTTTTTCGTAAAGAACTTCAAAACTACACATTTTATGACAAAAACTACTTTTAAGACACATATAAACTTGGCCATTCTGCAACTTTTTACACCAAAATTATGTTCCTATGTCATTGGGTTACAAAGCTAGAGAGTTTTTCACAAATTTGACCTCTCATGACGTCATTTGTCCCGGTTGCACAGACAATGTTGGGTGCAACTAATCAAAAACAAACTTAAAGGTGTATTTTCATGTCCATGCAAGTTTTAAGAACTACTGTGTTTCAAAATTCAACGAAAAAATTTTTGACCCACCCTAAATTGCATTAGTTATGAGGCTAGGTGTAAGGAGTATCATCATTAGAAACTCGGCCTGGAGAGCAGAAACTTTTGTCACACCCCTGCTTATCTCGCTACGTTGCTACATTCGAACAATACTAAGGACGTGAAAGGGCTTATGCCCTATATACGAAAAAAAATATTGCAAAGGTTCTTGCTGTGTGAATTTTATCATTGTGTTGAAGGAAAATGTTTTTATTTTAAATGCCACTTTCAGTAGAAGTTGGTGTATCAGTAACAGCACACTCAGAACTTTTAGATGAATCAAAATCTGCATTTTTCTCAGAATTTGCATATCTATAGTTTTACTTGATTCAATGACACAGAAATGGATTTTTCTATATAGTCTAGACCAGTGGTCTTTTGAATTGCGGCCAACGTTATAAAAATGTTTCAAATTTAAAGCATTTATTGTAACGACCTTAATGATTGCCAGATTCTTGTCTTTCTCTAACGGTCGATATATACAGAACGCGTGTTTTGTTCTTTCACGGTTTCTATTAATAATAAAAACAATTAGAGTAATGTATATATAATAATTGCAGCAAAGATACTTTAACAGAATAAATAACCAGGTTTAGCAAACATAATTTGCACATAAAATTAACCAACACTTAAGCTTCAGTATTACAGCAATTCAATGTAATAGCAAGTGTAATAGCAGATACCAATTCAATCGCTTTATAACGCGTATTCAGTTATAAACCATACTGACACATTGATGCACTTACCGACAAGTGTCATGACAAATTAGGATCAAACACGGCAGTATAATCCACTATTCATATATAGTCAATAATCCGCAGCAGCAGCTTAGGAGCAATAGCTCATAAAAGAAAATACATATATAACTCCTCGTAACAATTTTTCAGTTACTGTTAAATCCACCTGAAATGTTGTGTGGTTATATGGCGCTTTATAACAACTAAGGTTCTTTAGCGCCAGGACTAAATTTTGTCAAGAATTCACTGACGTTTTTTTATTCTCTGTTTATTTTATTTTAGCAACTGTAATGGCGTTTAGAAAGTGTAATAGCAGATACCAGTTTTAAAGTTTTTGGTTTGACCCGACTGTGAATAGAACCGAATCTACCAGCTTCCACGGCGAACGCTCTTAACCACTACGCCATGGCGCTGGTCGTTAAATCCAACTGCGCAAAGGAAGGCATCTGTCTAATTCACATAGTAACACACCAGGAAATCAGCCCTTTTTATTACGACCGACATTTCAGTTCGATGAGAAGCAAAACTCTGCCCGTAGTCAAAAGTACAAACAGCTCTGTTGATTTGCGGAAGTGAGCTCTCATAAACTCAGATATATGTAAAACATAACCGATATCGATTCTCCACCGAGGAGTCACCATTGTCAGCGTTACATTTATTCTGAAAACGCATATGGACCGGTAACAAACTTCGCATGAGGCCGCAGCCCGGTGGTTGCGGACTACTAATCTACAACATCGTGGTTTCGAGGCACTTTTCGAAGATGCTTTTGGCGAAAAAACCTGGAAAATTTTCCGCTTTTGCTCTCTTAAGTTTATTCAAAAACAGTTACCGAAATATCGAGTAAAACGGTCTAAAAAGTAATGACGGTACCAAAAGCGGTACATTTTTTAAAAAGTATTGACGGCACCGATAAGGGTACCAAAAAGGTACCGCGGTACTGCCCAACTCTGGTTGCTATCACAGTTACGCCACAAACCGTTAAGTAATTTATATTCTGTGTGAACGACGAAACTAACTTAGTACGGTGTTCAGACTATTACCGCTAGGCCAAGCCGCTAACTGATTTATATTGTTATCATAAGTCCACTATAATCAATTCCTTTATTGCGTGTATTCTTTATAGTTTCTCTACTTAATAGGCTATGCGCATTGCTGTTCGTTAGGTGTATAAGTTTTTGAAAAATTGCAAAAGGTGTACCACCGAAAAGAGGGTGAAGAGTACTTGCATGAGATAATAACATCGTAAAATAAAGCAAAAGTCTGTAATTCTGCGTGTTAAGGCATTTGATAAAAATTGATAAAACGTTGTAGATCATGTCAAACGCTGAAAAAAAATTATTGTAGCTGGATGAAAAATGCTGTAGCTGAAATGTTTCTATATTTTGATTCGAGGTACTTTTTGCATGCTTGTTTTGGCAGGGTTTATTGTTTATTAAATGTTACACAAAAGTTTAAAAAGCGCTGAGTTTAACAAAAATGTTGATTGATAGATTCGATTTCTTGATCTTGGACGTAACAGTTTTGATGATGATGGTTGTGTGCATCTTGCAAACTGCATACACAACGTGGATGAACTGATGCTTTTTGATTGTAACATCTCAGCAAAAGGAGTGGAAAAAATATCGCAAGGAATATCGCAAAGAAAGGAACCAGTAGGTTTTATATGTTGATAATTATCAGCTTCAGACAGAAAGCAGTGTTTCTTATTTCGCTTCAATGGTTTAACATTCTCATAGCACACGACAAGACATGTTGAGAAAACAATATCCAATATAAATTCACGTTACAACTTTTACCACATCGTAAAAGGCATTTTCGTTTATAGTTTAACTCGCTTTTAGAGCACGCAACCACACCTTTAATTTGACAACCCATCACGTATACCTCTGCAGTAATGATTCCTGCCCCTGGTATACACGTAGGCCTACCACTGATTAAAAAGAAACATGATTTAGAGGTTGGACTCAAATACTCAAATCCAAACAACAGTTTTTCAAGTAACCTTTTTCTCGATAAGTAGGAAAACTACTTATCACTAAGAAGCAACTTACCAGCTAATGTAAAAAATGAGAGTTTCTTACGTTGCATTTTTCGGAGATTTGATTAGAACCATATTAAACATTTAAAAGCACATTTATCCTCCAATCACGAGAAAGCGATCACAGCGCTTTAGCGAGCTTGCTTAGGAGTTGCCGCCTGCCGACCATCTGTCCACTGCATCAAGATGGGTAATCACGCTAAGTGCTTTCTCAAAGGCACAAAAAGTGAACTTGCCGGCTTGCTCTCCACACTGCCGTTTTAACGTGGAGTGTCAAGCAAAACGCTGTGAATGCCAATTTGAAAGCCATTGATTTGACTCGACTCGGAATCAAACCCGGGTCTCCAGCTCCTCAGGCAGACGCTCTATACCACTCGGCGATCCACTCAACCATAAGGTTACAAGATAGGCCTTACTACAAAAGCAGTAGACGTATAAGTCACAATTGAAAAACTGGCAACGCATTGTACAATGTACATCGTTATAGTTTCAGCAATATTTTGCTGGCCGATCATTCTCATTGCTTTGACCAGTGGTTCTTAGACTTGTCGAAGGCATCGAACCCAATAAGTGTCATGCAGGCATGCACCAAACATTTACCGAAATTTTACATTTTTTGAACGCAGTTTTTTTCAACAGAGTTAATTTGAAGCAAAGTGAGGAAGAAAGAGATGGCTCTAGGGCAGGGGTGTGCAACAGGCAGCCCGCGGGCCACTACCTGGCCCGTCACGACATTTAGTGTGGTCCTCATCAACACTCTTATTTTTGCTCATCAAAGCACGGAATCATAACCCGACAGTTTAATTGGAGTGACAATTTTCACTTCGTGTATTTTTTTCGTAGCCAAGCGCAGTAATTTGGTTACGATAGTGCGTGAAGTAAGCATTTTTTCCCGCTGTGGTTTCGATTGGTGAGACAAAACACAAATAAAAAATGAACTAAAAAACAATGGCGGTTAACACCACTTCCTATGGCGCTCCGTTTGGAAAAATATTATGTATTTTGTAACACATATTTTTTCAGTCAATTTATAGCAAAAAAATGTCCAACTTCTATGTCGGAAATTTCCGACTTATATATCAGACAAATACTTACATATATTGGAAATTTCCGACTTGTCATATCAGACTAATTGTACTCTAATTCGGACTAAAATACACGCGCAAAATAAGTCGGAAATTTCCAACTTGTATATTGGAAATTTCCGACTTGTTATATCATACAAATTATCTCTTTAGTGCGACAAAATTGACCTGAAAAACAAGTCGGAAATTTCCAAATTGTATATTGGAAATTTCCGACTTATTTTGCGCGTGTATTTTAGTCCGAATTGGAGTACAATTTGTTTGATATGACAAGTCAGAAATTTCCGATATATAAGTCGGAAATTTCCCACTTGTTTTTCAGGTCAATTTTGTCCCACTAAAGAGATAATTTGTCTGATATAACAAGTCGGAAATTTCCGATGTATAAGTTAAAAATTTCCGACTTATTTTGCGTGTGTATTTTGGCTCAACTTAAAGTAGATTAGTCTGATATATAAGTCGGAAATTTCCGACATATAAGTTGGACATTTTTTGCTCTATATTGACTGAAAAAACATGTGTTACAAAATATACAATACTTTTCTAAACGGCGCGCCATAGGAAGTGGTGTTAACCGCCATTGTTTTTTTAGTTCATTTGTTATTTGTGTTTTGTCTCAGATGGCCGATACAACGTATGTCTCTGTAGACTCGGGTTTAATTCCGAGTCCAGTCAAATCAGAAACTTTAATATAGGTTATCACAGCTTCCCTGCTTGATGCTCAGCAATAAATGGACAGTGTGGAGAACAAGCCGGCAAGGTTACTTGTGTCGGTGGGAAAAGTTAAAAACGGGTTGCTACAATCTCTGTCAAAGCAGATGTTAACAAACTGAGCAAGAACATTAAATTCTAAAAGTCCCGCTAAAATGTTACACAAATAGTATTTTGCATTGTGAAAAATTTTTAGCTCGTTACGTAAATGGAAAAACTAAATTTTTGGTGTAGCCCAGCTGGATTTCTAAGTTGGCTATATGGCCCACCGATAAAAAATGTTGCACACCCCTGCTCTAGGGAATCCGAGGTAGTGTTGTAAGTCAAAAAAACGAGTCGTTTTTTTTTGCAAAAAAAACACGTTTTTTGTTTTTTTTTTAATCTAAAAATTTGTAATAATGTTTTTTTTAATTTTTAATCTAAAAAAAAAAACGTTTTGTTTTTATTCTTTGGCTTTTTGTTATACTCGTATGTTTGTTTAACCGATATATTTTAATACAGTGCTGCGTAATTTCGCTGCGTATTTGCTATTGCGAACATTTGGGTTTGAGTAAAATGCTGAAAAACACGTTTATGGGGAGAGTATTTTGGTCACACACTTTTTAAAATTGTGAGTTAATGCGAATCAGCGTTTGATTTTAATACTCTTTGTATTTACTGTGCCAGCAACATGGGTACGCTTAGTACTATCGGAAAATAGGTAGCCTTCCAATAAAAGGACACATTCTTTCCTGTTTTTAATACCAAATCGGGAGAAACAGTTTGCTTTTTAACAAATATTTTAACCTAGAGCTACGACTTTACCGGTTATCGCAATACTGTGTAAGATGAACAACGCAGGTGATTAATTCATTGTGTCAGCAGTCAGCAGCGTAACACGTAAAAGATTTTAATTTGTTACTACGAAATGTCAACATAATAGCCTGCCACAGACACCTCGCACAAATTGATACGTTCAAAGATCAAACCCAAATCTACATTGAGCCAGTCAAACGATTTGCATTCGCTGCACCTGACCTCGAGTTGCAGAGCAAAAATTAAACACAAGTTACACGAAAAAGAAAGTTTTAGTTTGCAAAATTAAATCGCTTGAGCGCATCATTAGAAATAGATAAATTTAAAGGGTTTTCAATGATAGTCTTGCGGCTCGTTCGCGGCCCAATGCTAGAAAAAAAAACAACAGAACTGGACCGTGAGCGGACCGAAAAAAAGTCCTGCTAACGGCTAGGCTTGGGGTTTCCCTTTTTCTCGGATTTTCAACTACCCGGGAAACGGAAAATTTTCAAAAAATTTCTCGAGCATTCCTGGAAATTCCCGAAAATTTTCGCGGAAAATTTTTTCGAGCTTGATTGTTTTGACACTTTTTCTGATTTTCAGCATTTGAGATATAATTTTTAGCATTTTGTTATGTTGTTTTGACAAACTTAGCTGGAGTTTTTTCCATTTTTTCGACAAATTTTGATCTCACGAGCATTTCGTCTCACAAAAATTTTGTGAATTTTGAAAATAATTTTTAGTTAGCACAAAAAGTTTTAAATTGCAGCAACGCAAAGCTAACGCGATTTTTTATATCGGAATAATAGATATCAGTACCACTGAAATCCTTACTAATGTAAAGACATTTCCCGGGATCCCGACAAAAACTTCCCGCGAAACCAGAAATTTCAAAACAACAAACTTCTTGTCCCGACTTTACGGGAGGAAACATTAGCTAGGCTAGTCAAACTAGCACTTAATTAAGGCACGCAAGCTCATGGTCATACCGTAAATGCCATTTTTAGCACCGAGCAATGAGTGCACGCTATATTTCTGTTGTTAATGAATAATGGTAAATTGACCTTGCAAATATCATATCGGTACCATTAAAAACAGCCTTTTTTTGCCTCAATCTCGAATTGATAACAAGCCAAAATGGGGTAGACTATTCAATTAGCTACGAAATGGTCAAAAACATTAAAAAAAAACACAATAACAAAAAACACGAAGCAAAAAACGGTTTTTTAACAGCACCAGTCCGAGGGCATGCTACCCCGGAAATTTTTTGAAATTTAGATAGTGGGGAAGGATGTCTCCCCTACATCCAGTGGTGTAAAGTAACGAAATACTTTTACTTGAGTAGTTTTATTCAGTAACGAGTACTTTTTTTGAGTAGTTTTTTTTAGGGCTACTTTTACGTTTACTTAAGTACTTTTAATAGAAAGTGACACTACTCGGGTAGTTTTCATTTCAGAAAAGTACAAAGTAATCCTTGAGTTACTAGTCTCACTTGAAATTCCTAGTTGCACCAAAAATCTTGCGTTGCAAAGTTGCGTCGCATGCAATGTCACAGTTATTTGTAATTACTCTACTTGCATGACCGTAACCGCATAACCGCAAGTTACAGAAAATGCTTAATATGTCCACAATAATTATTCACTCCATAAAACTGTAGGCTTAGCAGTAAAAGTAACGTATTTCTCTTTCAACCTTAATTATGGAAAAAAGCAAATTGCAAAGCTAAAATTGAAGTGCTAACAGAAATAAGATTTCCGCTATTGAGTTAATGCTTATGTATTCATATGTTTATCCTTCTGTGTAATGGAGGCGCTATAGCGAGCTCGCTTGGGAGTTTCAAGCCACCTGTCTGCCACTCCGAGATGGGGAAATCTCGCTAAGCGTGGTTCTTAACGGCACAACAAATGAACTTGCCGGCTTGTTCTTCACGCTGTCTTCCTTGATGCTAAATGTCATGCAGGGAAGCTATAAATACCAACTTTTAAGTCGTTTGTTTAACCCTTCTCTGAATCGAACCCCGAGTCTGCCGTTCCAGAAGCAGACGCTCTATCCACTCGGCCATCTGAGCTGTAATAATTTCTTTTGGTTTACCATTTTACCACCTTCAGAGCTCATTGGCAAGTGCGCAGTTGACACTTTGGCGATTGAAAACGCTATACTGTTACTTGAGTAGTTTTTAAATGACTACTTATTTACTTCTACTTAAAACCTTTTTTTAGTCAATACTTTCTACTTTACTTCGAGTAGTTTTGCCGTCAGTAACAATACTTTTGCTTAAGTACAGTTTCAAAATACTTTTTACACCACTGCCTACATTCCCCCTCCGGTGATGATTTACAATTCAAAAACTCAGTATTAATTTTAGTCAACATTGAACTATGATTTGTAGTACATGAAATCTTTTTATTCAATTAAACTAAACTGACATAACATGAATTCTACAAAGAAATGCTGCTTTACTACGACTTTATGCCTTTCTGTGTGTTTGTGTAAACTTATTCTGATTTCTGCCGAACCCCTGTTACATTCTCACTGAACCCCGGGGGTTCGGTCGAACCTAGTTTAAAAACTGCTAGCTTAGACAAAAAAATAGTCTTACTTCCCATCCTTGTGTATAAGATGTAGACCAATATCAGCGTCTGCGAAGCAACTTTTGATGCTTGAATTTGCGGAGTAAAAAAGAGTTAATATCCTGTGGTTCAACATTGTAACTTCGTTGCATTTGAATGAACGTAATACTTGTCATGGTAACAACAATCTACTAACACTTGTGAATCATCATACTATTTTGCTTCAATTAGTTTTGGTCTATTAATACCAGTATGATACAGATTTGATTTTTTTTATAATATATGTTTACCATTTTCAATTGTTGACCACAGCTTACAAAACTCATTCTCTTTGGCAACTGTTTCGGTGACGAAGGCGCTGAATACTTGAAATCTAGTCTACACAATTTAAAGGAACTCAACGTGATGAACTGCAAGATTTCACCCAGTGCCGGTCGATCTCTTGCGACTTATTCAGCAAATTGCAAAGTGACTTGGACTTGGAGAAAATAGTTGTTTGAAAATCCATTATTTACTGTTCGATGACCGCGCCGTGTTCTCGTAGTCGTAGACATAGGTGATTGGTTCTGCACAATCTCTCACTGCGGTCTCTGCCTTTGTTGCGTATTTTACCAGTTGAAAAATTTGTGTGTGTATCGTTACACTGTAAAAAATTTTGGGTAATCGCATTGCCCAATTTTGGGCAAATGTATGCATTACCCAAAAAAAACGGTCAAAAACCCAATTTTTTTTGGGTATGATAAGCAAAAACCCAAAGTCGATTTTGGGTTCTGCATAACCCAAAGCACATCACCCAAGTAAATTGGGTTAAAAATTTTATACCCAAAAATAAATTTTGGGTAATCGTTTTTGCAAATATTAATTTGGGTAATGTGGTAGCAAACCCAAATTAAATTTTTGGGTGAGTGTTATGACTATTGTTTTGGGTCAATGGATTTTAAACCCATTAATTTTTTTTGGGAAATAATTCCTGAAATAATAACTTGTGTATATTGTTTTTAAAGCCAAAAAAATTTTTGGGAAATGTTAAATAACTTATTTTGGGAAAGTGAATTTTAAAACTAAGATCTTTGGGGAAAATTTTTAAATAATAGATTGGTTTCAAACTCAAAAAACGGGTTGCACTTTAAACAATTCTTAGTTTAGGAAACATTGAGTGCAAAACCCAGTTGTTTCATATAGCACTCGATGAGTTTTTATACGGCCCGCGCTTGTTGCTGCTAAATGTATTATTTTTGGCCTACAAGCACATGTAAAGTTAGATAGCCTGTCCAATCTAACTGGAGGTTGCTTTTTTACGCTGTAAATGCGACAAGACTATCTGATTGAGACGACAAAAACCGGCGAGAAAAGTTTAAACCGTTATTACGTCATAATTGCGACAGAAACCATTTTTGTTACGAAGAGCAGCAAAACACATAGAACCACAAAAGACTATTAGCCTTCGGGTACTTTACATTATGAAATTTGTTCCTCTTGGAGAAAACTTTGGCGCCCCTGGTCTAAGGCCAACCACCAAAAACCTTACATGCTTTATCTAAGTTGATCACTTGGTCTGTAGGATAATCGAGCCGTCTAAAAATTTTCTGAGATTTATCTGCGTGTTTGGCAGATATTGGAGCTGGGCAAGCCATCTTAAATTTTTATAGCATTTATCTACGGGCATTGGTAAATGTTGCTACATTAGCAAAACGGAAAGCCGGAAGCCATAGTAGTCTGCGATTTATTGCTTTTCAAGGCCTTACCACGCGCATGCGCTTAAATTTTGCTTAGACATAAATGCTAAGCATTATAAACTAGCATTTGTGTAGCTGTTTTGCTTGATGAGACAGAATGCGTCATCAAAAATCAAAATCAAATCTTCATTATACTCGCCGTATTACGCCGAAGCGTGTAACGAGTTGCGGGGCCCATCTCCGCGGCTTAGCGCCTGGGCTACACAGCTCCGAAGAAACGCCGCAACGGTGGCGAGTCGTTGGCGACACTGTGCCGATTTGACCGGCCCGGGAATTGAACCCAAGACCTCCCGCACCGAAAGCGTGCGCTTTGCAACTGAGCTAAGGGCCGGTTCAGAATGCGTCATCTACCCCAAATTGATATAGGCCTAGTTAAATTTTGCAGTATATTTCCACTTGAAATAAAACCGATGACAACCCCAATTTCACAAGTCATTTAATAAGCTATTGTTGTCTTTTTTCTCACTACTTATGCTATAGCAATTTTAAGTTACATACCTGTGTCTAGTCATTTTAATTTCAAGTTCAACATTATTATGATAGACAGTTGCGCAAGCGGCTAACCTTCACTCTACCGCATAAACCAAACAACCTAAGCTTTCAACTTGCAGTATACCATCGTTTGTCAGCGTAATTTATTAATTTTGCTGGCAGACTTTAATAATAATTAAATGTGCATGATGTAATTCATCATTCTAATAAAATAGCACTTTTCAGAAATTAATTAAATTTTACTTTACGCTTCAATAAACTTTTCGGTTTAGTGATCAGCGCAATCAGTGAGCGCCAAAATAATCGAAATTCGAATTAATTGATGCGTCGGAACTGAAACTGCTGCTTCTCGCTGGAGTAAAAAGCTAATTTAAAATCTAAAGGTTCCGGTAACGACTTAGTTAGGCTATGTAGACACAATGATTTTAAAGTTATCTGCAGATTCATGTGTTCAACTTGCTGAAGTGAGCTATCATAGCATGCAGTATCTACAGATTTGGAAATGCTGCGAAGACCACAAGTACTAGTAGTCCGCAGGTCTTTTTATTACTAGCTACTAGACTTAAGACCTAGCTGCCTAGTCAGATGTCAGTAAGTTACTGGTTGCGCATGCTTCTTTTAGGTCTGCTAATGGCGGGATAGAAAATTAAAACAACTTGTTTTTTGACGAACTTTTAAATAATTTGAATTTGGAAAAGCTTATCAGAAGGCAAAAAAAATTTCAAGGTCTACTGGTACTGACCCTTTTCAGTGATTCTTAACTCCCAGAGTGCACTAGTACAGGTGCGGAGGAATGGTAGAACTGGAGATTGGAGTGACTACAGTTCAAATTTAGAGTTGTTAAGCTGGGTTTACATAAGCTAAAAAAATAGTGCAAAACGGTGAGAAGCTGAGCTTTTATTTTATAGACCTAATGTCATGCAACTTGGCTTTGCTAGTTGAGCAAAGTGGAGCCAAGCTTCATTGCAAGCTTCAAAGAACAAACAAAGCTCAGCTCTGCTCCATTGACGTTTTTTTGTTCGTGTAAACCCACTATTAGTAGTTGCAAGTTGGACCATTAGAGGTTGGAGTTGATAAGAGTTTTGGGGAAATCTGAAGCTGAGTTGATCTGAGAAAAATGAGTCAATCTAAATGAGCCTCCATGTGGAGAAAACCGATTTGGAAATGACACTGCTGCCACCAGTGATGGGCACGATAAACCATTCTGTACTAAAGCGATAACGATTATCGATAACTTGAAAAAAGCCCTGGGCGATACCGATAATCGATAAATCTCAATTTCTTAAAGCGATATCGATAATCGATAAATTATCGCCGATAAATTTTTCCGATGAATGTTGCGGTAAATGTTCGATGTGTTTGACGAAGTTTTTTGTTTGTAAGTCGAATTGCAAAAATGTTTTTTCTAGATTTTTCAAGAAAAGAGAGCAGTTCACGGACTCTGCCGTGAAATTAAGCTAAACAAAGAAATAATTTTTAAAAATTACAGCAAGTCTTAATGGACACCGTGTTTTTTCCATAGCGCCAACTCACTAACTTTGAAGTTTAAACACTGCGCGCATAAAAAATTGTTTATCGCGATAATTTATCGGCGATAACAAAATATATAACAAAAGCGATAACGGTAATCGATAAATCCAAACTATTTTGTGCGATAACGATAATCGATAAAAAGTTATCGCCGATAACTATCGCCGATAAATTATCGCGATAAATGCCCATCTCTGGCTGCCACTTCCCAATTTTATGTTAAAGTACCACAATACCCATTACACTGATACTGGTATGGATCTTGCTTATCCAAAGTGTTGACTGGATATATAAGCAATCAAATAGCTTGCAATGTACATTTATTGATGTAAAAACATGGTAAATTTCAGAATTAGAGAATGGGCCTAGCAGTCATGTTATATAGCTGATGCTTCATGCTGTTAATGTGATGTATGTACAACTACTGTGTCGCATTGTCATTGAAGTTTCTGATCATCAATTCATCATAACATGTATTTACCTTTGTGTGTGAAACCAAAACAGACATGCAACGAATCAAGGTAAGTGACTGATAAACAGTAAACC